>JADLZK010001770.1:0-96526 GCA_015847255.1 Hyparrhenia diplandra
TATGTCTTTACATCGGCTTAGAGCCATACATGCGGAGCTTCTTGGTCTCACCGGGCATGTTGTTCCAGAATCTCCGATTTAACTCTTTGTCAGTGGGGTCAAATTGGTGGCGCTATCGATTCAAGGCGCCCGGGCGGTAAAAAGCCGGCTATTCGGCTTGTCGATTATTGTCTTGGCCTTGAGCGGTAGGATTTTGTGCCTACAATGTGTAAAGAGGGCGCCTCGCCGCATGGGCGCGTCCTAGACCTCGACTTCATGCTTACGTGATGGATGGTGTGACCGGTGATAACAGTTTATTTTTTCTTTTTATATCAAAAATATGTTTAGTAAATTATTATTTTTTCTTTTATATCAAAATACATGTATAGTAAGTAATTATATTGGTTGCTTGGACAAATAGGGTATGCCTAGACATACCCGGCATACCCTGTGGCTCCGCCACTGTCATGGAGGGTGGTACCCTGCCGCGCTTTGTATTTCTCCTGGATAGGCCTGCAATCGGGGCGGTTCGGGTCGCCCCCTAATCCTGAACCCATGCTCCTTTCGTTCCAAAAGTGTGTCAGGATGGAACCTGATCCTTTTGAACAGGTGCGCAGATGACCCCGCGGTTACCCACAGGTCGAACCTAATTAATACAATCACCTGATGAGTGTTGCTGCCATGTTGCTCTTTCCGCATGCTTGTGCTCTTGCCGCGTACTTCGATCTGCATGCTGGTGGCCTGGTGCTGGTGTTTAGGAGCTGGGTGCGAGTGCAATACCGCAAGTTTGCTACCTGCATTGCAGACTACTGCACACAATAATCTGCTGCATGCGCGCAGTATCCAACGACCACGGCATGGTGAAGTACGCCTAGAACCACGCCGTCATCTCCGACGAGATTCCACTCCGCCAACGCCACGCACTGCGACTTCTCCAGGAACGACACTGCTAGCGACTTCTCCAGCGACGCCGTCGCTAGCCAGCAGAGCACCGTGCCATGGACGCCTTGTACGAATTGAAGCCTTCGATGACATTGACATCTACATCCTCTACACCGCGTCTGCACCAACTCCTCGTCGTCGTTGTCCTCCCCACACGGGTGGCAGGCGGGTGCCATGGCCAGAACAGGCCTCGCCGCCGCCGGCACGTGTACGGTGTAACAGTGGCTACGAGACCCGTCGGCTACCTGAACTGCCGCGACGTGCAGCGGGCGCTGCACGCTAACTTCACAGGCAGCATCCCCTACAGCAGGGCGCCCTGCAGCGACGCCGGCATGGCAGGTGCACGCTGGACGACGCCCTGTTGGCCTGAGGCGACAGTGCCGCCACGCAGAGCTCGACGACACGGCAGACCACGCGCCACAGACACCCCGACGCCGGAGCCCACCAAAAGCCACCGCCGAGCCGGAAGACGCGGACTTTCCGGGGCTGCGGCGAAGAGAGGAGCAACGGCACGCATCGATTCGCGGCGGGCGACCCGCAGTTCGATTGGGGTCGTGAACCTGTTGCCCCTCCGCTGTATGGGGTCCGGACCGCTTCGCTCCGTGGGCCAATATGAGGGGCGGGTCGAGTTCACAAGAGGGTCCTTGCAGGCTTACTCCTGGAACAACACACCAACAAAATTGCTCCAACTCTCCTCCCTGCTGTCCACTCGTTCAGTACATTTCAGCTTGCACAACTTTGATACGGCATTGTCAAAAAAAAAATGATACGGAAAACAACGCTGTTGCGTTACAGACGGTTAGCTACGAATGGGTCAATCAAGTTTTCTACTCCATCCATGGCAATGACATACATCAATCGCAACCACACACACTATTCAAGCAAACTGGTTTGAAAACTCCTGATGCATATTCAGTTTTCAGTTGAGACTTCAGGCACAAACCACGTTATACCCTGAAAACAGATCAAAACTTGCACTAAAACAAGAAAATTCTACTAATGAACGGTAACAGAACAAAACTACTTGCATCACTAACTGGAGCGCTGGAGCCAAATGTTTAGCAGCCCATTAAGTACAAGTGCTGAAACCAAATGCTAGCTCAAATGGAGGGATTAGCAGGATCAACAGCAAGCAGTAGCTTAGAAGAAAATACAAACATATCATCACTACTCGCCACCATGAAATTGCATAATATATGCCCACTGCTCGCATCTCGCCTATAAATTCAAAACAAATCACCTTTGTAGATTGAATCTTCTATCCACCATCTGATTATAACCAATGAACAATACACGTATAAGTGAATACCCAATGGAATATCATAAAAAAATGTAAAAGAAAACATAAATGCAGTGTACATTAAAATATACAATTTAAATAGACATCTCTAACTAAAGAGTTCTACATGAATCCGTTTGTAGGAGGACGTGGTTGAGTAAAATTCAGATGTAATACTGAGTTGGATCCATTTTTATGAAGATTCAAGTTGGTCCCAAACGATGAGGAGAGTCCTTAAAGGATCAGGAGATTAAGGTATTTATTATCTTCTATATAACAAATCACAATTATATCAAAAACAATTAATGTCATCAATCATTTTACGTGCTAAGACCCCCAAGTTGCAAGAGGCACAGAACACATCTCTCGCTGAACCTCAAAAAATGATTTCATGTACGGCTAGTTCTATAGATATGTGATGAAGTTACATAAAATTTTAATTGCATCTATGTCAAATTTTACTGCAGAGAAATATAATATTTCGTTCGACAAGAAATTTAACATTTTGTTCATTGGTTCAGATGTGAAATCAAGTTTTGGACTTGTGTATTCGACAAATTGAGCAATAATAATACACTAGACATCAGAGGAAACATAATAACTAAAGTAGAGTGTTATACCACATTAATCCGCAAAGGTTTAGTCCGCTAAGCTGATAAACAAATTAAGAACCTCCTTCTTTATGTCCCCATGACGGAGCACAGCCTTCGCCTCTGCTAGTCTTTTGCTTCTTGATCTTAGATTCCAGACCTTCTGCCTTCTCATCAGTAATTGACTCAAATGCTCTCTTCAGAGTCTCCCCACATGGATGATGGGCCTCAATCTCCTCCACATAAACAGCAAGGTTAGAATACAACTTCTGCAGCTCATTGAAACCTCTGCGCACACATTGCACATTAGCATCTCCTTCTGTTTCATCATCATCATCAATTTTTCCTTCCTTACTCCCATTCTGATTTGCATTTATGGTTTCCTTTGGTGTCAGACTGTCCGTATCTGTTTCCATCTTCCCTTTGTCAGTTTTCCCCCTTCTTGCCCTTGGCCAAATTACCACCATCTTTGTCCAATTCCTCGTTGGAAGTTTCCTGCTTCTTACTCTTAATTGGGGAAGCAGTCGTGGTAACCTCCTCTGATAACCTGGCCTGCCCCTTCCTACTTGATTTCTGAGAATCACCACTTTGATTGGCAGTACTGGGGGCAATCTCCTTCCTACTTGATTTCTGAGAATCACCACTTTGATTAGCAGTACTGGGGGCAATCTCCTTTGCCCGCGCCACCCATTGCATTTCCATTCATCTTCTCTTTGTTAGTCTGCCCCTTCTTACCCTTTGTAACAGCACCACCCTTTTTGAGATGTAACAGCAGCAGCAGCAACCTCCCTTGCCTTCTCTCCCCAGATTGCTTCTGACAGATTATACATCTGGAGTTCATCTTCTTTGCTTGGCACAGTGCCGTGCTCACTGCTTTCTCATACCGTTTCTTCAGCATTCGCACCTTCTCATACATGTCTGTGTAGTTGCAGTTCTTCCTGGCGAGGCGGTCACCAACAGTAGCAAGAAGGAACTCAGTCTTCGGTACCACACCCTCACTCTTGACATGCGCAGCAAGGGCCTCCAACATCTTCATCTCGTCATCTTTCCCCAGCGCCCCTTCTCAGACTTGCTGTGTGAAGGTAAGGGGATCGAGCGCTGCTGGCTTCTCCGGTTTGTCCCCACCCTTCTTCCCTTTGCCTGAGGGCGTCGCCTCAGGAGGTGCCTTCTCGGCCTTGCCCTTCTTCGCCTTTCCTGCTGGGTGGCATCAGGCGCTGGTTTCTCGAGCTCGGCTTTGTTCTTCTTCGCCTTTCCTGCTTGAGTGGCCTCAGGCGCCGGCTTCTCTAGCTCGGCCTTGGCCTTCTTCACCTTGGCAGGGAGGTAGCCTCAGCTCCTGCCACGGCCTTCTCCTCCCCGGATTTGGCCTTCTTTGCCTTCCCGGTTGGAGGTGGAGCAGGATCCGAGGCTGGCCTCTTCTTCTCCTGCTGTGTCTTGGACACCCCGGCCGCCACCGCCGCCGCGGTTTTCTTCTGAACCACAGGGACCGGGTTCTCCTCCTCCGAGGACGACGACTCGCCCTCCGACTCCTCCTCGGCATCGGATTCCGGCTGGGGAGCGGGCTGCGTATGCTTGGTGGGGAGCGGGTCACCTGGCGCATCTGGAAGGCTCCGACGTCGGTGTCGGAGTCGAGTCCGCATCCGACGAGTCGGCGTCGTTGGCCGCGGCCTGCGTGGGCCTAGGGAGCGCGGCGGGGCGAGGAGAGCCTCAACTCTTCGGAGCCAGATTCCTCGGAGGACTCCTCCTCCTCCTGCGGCGGCGACGGCGGTGGCGGCGGCGGCGAAGGCGCGCGGCGCTTGCGGGCCATGGCTCCGCGGCTGGGGTTTAGGGGCGGTGGGGAAGACGGGGAATGGGAAGGGTCTGACGCCGTGAGGAAGGCGTGAGGCGGACGCGACTGGGATGGAACGCCTCTTGGCCTCGTCTTGGGTGGACCGTTGGACTACTGGCTGGTCTGCCAGGTTGTCAGTGTTTGCTTTGTATCGTGTTGAGCCGACTCTACCATTTTGCCAAGTTTTGTGAACTTGGCGACATTTAATTTACCCAAATCCTCACATCTCATACTGTAACAATCTGAGAACCGTCCGATCCTGCAATAGAACATAGACCGCCCACGCGCCCAAGTTTTGTTAAAATTGCATCTCTTTCAGTTCCTTAGCTCGAAGCTCCCTGTTTTTTTTTTTCAGATCAACATGCAATTTTCATTATTAGAGGATTTGACTTGGTTAGTCTTTCCTATTTGCCAACATAGGAGTGTTGGAGCTTTCTTGGGACTTTTCAAGCTAAAAAATATTTGGGCTTGAAACAATCGATTAGAATACTATAATCTATAAAATGCATTATCTTGTTACGTGGTGACCTATACTTTGAATTTGATCTTGCGTACATGGTGTCATGGTGAATCAGCTCCCGATCAGGACAATGGTGCAGTGGTCAGTGGATACGGCCTTTGACTTGTGGCAGCTTTCTGGAAGCTAAGAAGACAACCAAACCATATGACACTAAGCAAGGGTGGAAGACACCATTACGGGTTGGAACAAATGCAACGTTGATGGTGCTTTTTATGTGGTTTTCGGGGCAGGGATCGGCGGGGACTGTTCTCGGGAACTTCGGCTGGAAGCTTCATATCTCAACGAGCTCATTGGTATCCCCATGGCATAGACGACTGATGATGAAAGTCTTGGCTTGCAAAGATGGTATGATCGATACTCGCAAGAGATATTGGTGTGGATAGACTGCAGCTCGAAACCGATTGTCTCTGTGGTTAAGGAAAACATACAAGAGACACTATCTGGCAGCGATCGTCAGAGAGATTTAGGAGATTAGTTTGAATTTTTCTGATTTTGTTTTGATGTATGCCAATCGATAGCTGATATGTTAGCAAAGCAAGTCATGGAAGATATCAGGTTTGGGGAGTGGCAATTAGCCCCAACTTGTATTAATATTTTGTTAGCTTAAGATTGTAATGTGATGTTGCAAAGCTGAATGAATGAAGCCCTCAATTGCAAAAAACAAAAACAAATAAAAAAAAAAAAGATCACAAGTATGCTAAGAATATGCTACTGTTACTCATTATCATTGCCGAGTTCTGTTACTTATTATTATTGCCGAGTTGATTGGATGATTACCTGATTAGTTCTCTCAGTTTTTTTTCTTACTGCATTTTTATGGCTCAAAGTTACATTGCTGAAATGAACAAATTACACTGTGAATCTGTTATAAGTCTATCCGTCTTTGAAGGCTTGAACGTCCACAACAATTTCTTCTTGTAATTTTTGATAAGCATGAATCTTTAGTAGAAAGATGCACCATGTTTTCATGTCTATCCCTAAGTGAAGGCTGTTGCAACACACGGGCATTGTACTAGTTCTCAAAAAGCAGCATTGAGGCCACCAACATGGATCCCTGGTGGTGACGCCTTGATCCCCCACGACGATGAGGCCCAGATCCAAGCCCATTTAGGTCTAGATGCGGGCTTTCTCTTCCGATTAAAGTTAGCTCTGTGGTGGTTGCAAAACCACCACAGTTAATCAAAACGTCATAGTTAAAGAAAACGGTAGTGGTGTATCCTTGGTAAGGTTATTGTTTTCTCTCTTTTTTCTTGATCACACACAAAAGATTTTCGCATCTTTGTATTAAAGCAGAGAATACAATATAACATGGCTAGATAGCGGCCTAGGGGATAAAAGATGTACATGAATGGTGTTTTCATTTTGTCACATTGTGCTCCAGCTCTAAAGGTGTTCGATGTTTTGCCCCAAGGGCCACTGCTGTAGAGTTCGTGCATATTATTTCTTCATAGTTCTCTCGTTGATTTTAACACAAAGCTCCCACCTATTTCTTTTTTTCTTATTTATTACATTGAATGAGCGAATGCATATTCCATTTTGTAACTGTTGTTATTATGTTTGACATAACCTTTGCATTTGGGTTCGTGCCGCAAGAACATGGTTCCCACCACGTACAACTACGTGACTAGGAAGCGACGATGAGAGATACCGCAGTACCAACAAATCGATGGAGCAAATAAAAAGCTTGTTGGAGATTGGTGGTTTTCCTTTTTGCTCCACTAAAATATATGATTTTTCTCCACAAAAATATATTATATAGAGAAAAGAGTGCAAATAGGTACTCCCTTCAAAAAAAGAGTGTCGTTTTAGGTTTTCGGACATCGTATCGACCATTCGTCTTATTCAAAAAAATTATGCAAATTTTGAAATAAGTAAATCATTATTAAAGTATCTCCGATGATAAAGTAAGCCATAACAAAATAAATAATATTTATACAAATAATTTGAATAAGGCAGATGGTCTTTTTTTGGAACGCAGGGAGTAGATGTTTTATTTTTCTCCGCTACTCAAACACAAGCTTAGCTTAGGAGACTGTTTATGTAGCCTTGAGATGCTTTAGTCTAACTGCTTTCTTTGCAGAGTTACCGTCCTATGAGCTTCACCAGGCAAGATATCTATAATCAGTGAACGTCACAGCACGTGATGGGTACATTGCACATCCAAACATCACATAGCTCAACGAGATGAATTATATCATTAAAAAATGTTGTGCTTCAAACAAACAGCTGGCACAAAATATAACCTGTTCTGCAGGAGCAGTCCTTGGACAGACATTCTTGAAGTCAATTTCACAAGCTTGCTTCATATTATCCCTCACAGAGCTTGCATCATATAACCCTCAGACATGTCTCGCATACCTAGCTGATAGCTTGTGTAGCACTGAATTTCACATGAGCAGGCAAATATAACCATTGAAAAACCAAAACTTGATCTGGACCTATACACTAGAACAGAACACAAAAGAACATAAACCAACAAACTATTGGTCTGAAAACACTACGAGCATAAACCAACATTGCACACTGAGGCCTTCAGAATTTATAAAGCTTCAAACATAAATGCAGGCATGTAAAACAGCTATTTAAGTCAACCTCTTGTCCTCGAGTCACATTACAGACAGCACTCCTATTATTATATAAGTAGTTTTTTTGCGAAAAAATATTATATAATAATTGGCACTAGTGAAAGCCACAAATCAGCAATTTATCTGTTGCCGCTCTTGCTGAAGTTACTCATGCCACCTCCATTTAAATGTTGAAGTGCCCTTACCTAGCAGCATGCAAATGTTAGTAGAATATATATAACTCCAAGATAAAAGGATTTGTCATAGCAAATTGTGATTACCAATGTCAAACCAATGATACCTTGCAGAAAATTGAATTATCATATTTGTTCCCTATCAATTTCAATCTTAATTCTTAAAATCTTAATTCTCATTATGGCATTTCCATTCAACAATAATCTATTCTAACATGAGAACATCAGGTAAATATAGTTACACAATTAATTCCAAAACAGGCCATCATGTGGAGAATGACTGAATGAGCATATGAAAACTCCAGCAACAACTTAAGAACATAACTATATGAGCTAGAAGAGAAGCCAACAGGCTAGTGAACTCGGTCCCTTATGATCGTCAAGAAGGAAGACAAAAGTTGGCGCAAAGTCACTTTTGGCTAGTGGCAAAAAAAAGTTGGCATCACAAATACTGCAATATGTGATTAGAAAACAATACAGTTTGTTCTTTTCCATGGATCGCCAAAGCCTTTGGTCAGTATCATATATACTGAATAAGTAAATAATCTGAATTTGCAAGACTTCATCTATGGTAACTTACTGTGAAGTGTGAAATATAACAGGCTCTAGTAAGCTATATCACTACTACCTCAATCCACACTACACCCATGAATTTTCACAAACTAAATTGCATGCTGCAAAGTGTGCGACCTCAACTAACATTCTCAAGACCTCACTTAAGCCTCTCATCATTTACCTTGCAACCTATAGCTCTTTATCAGCTTTTGATTAACTGCTATGATGGGAAAAAAAAAAAAAATGGAAAGGCTTGTGAGTAACTTATATGTCTGAAATTACTGGGAGAAAAACAATGTGAATGTTGTGATTCCTATTGTTGATTCTTGTACACTCGTCGCACATTAGTTTTACTTTTTTAGTACAACCATAACGCACCACCGTTTTAGCGGTGATTCTTGTTTGTGTGTTTTAGGTGCGCTTCGGCCAATTGTTTTGGCTAAAGTGTGCGACGTGTAAAACTCTATTTTCCCTTAATGAAGTACGTGCCAATGGGTGCGCTTTCGAAAAATTCCTATTGTTGATATTCTAGATCGCCAGTTTTTTTTTTCTGTCCTGTACTACTCATGTGTTGCTAATCTGCCAACTAGCAGTATAATACTGTAAATAAAGGTGGGAACACAGTAATCGGTCAGATTCGTCTTTACATTGATTATGTGCACATGATCCTTTTCTATGTTCAAATTACTTATCATATAGTCTTGGCTAAGAAGTAAATACAAGCATACAAAATCATCCTCCTGGTTAACTCACATAAACAGCTTCGACAATGGTCACAGAAAAATATTTTTAATATTTATAATTCAGGAAATGCGCTAAATATGTGCTAAGTAAGCACACAATAAAACAGCCTAAGGTACGAATCATGCACCTAAAATAAACTACAATCATTCTACAGCTAACAGATTATGATGGTGCCCTAAAGGAACAAGATAACACATTACCACAATGCAAATTGCAAAACATTACCCTACACTTTAGCCCTTCGCAGTTCATAAAAGACTAACCTCGTGGAATCATTCTTGCAGTGCAGGAAAAACAGGAGGCCAGGTCATCATAAAGGGATGAATAAAAGCAATCGATGCATCCTTTTCTGCCACGTGCACCTTTTGCAGTGCCCTGCTCTAACATCAAGTAGAGAACACATCTATCCATCTCCAGGAATACATACTCTGCATTGCCCCCCATCATATGTATGTAAACGTCAGGATCGTGCCCAACCTCAGTGGTGGTATTCGATATTTTCAGATTAGCACACAAATCACGCAAAGAAATGGTATCAACCAACAACCAGTCTTCTATCCTGCCATTGCAATCCCTGTGCAGCCAGATGCAAAGTTGGAGGTCGTCCTTGACATGGGCAAGATAAACCCCACTGCCATTGGGCGAGACAATATGATTTGTGACATTTGTCCACCAAAACGACATTCTGTCAGGGAACATGATTGTGGAGAAGGTTGCGGATGTCAAATCCAAAACAAGAATGCTGTGTGTAGTAATGCCCATGTAGATTTTATCTTCAGCAAGGAAGATACTCAATGGATTCAACAAGGACGACATCAATCTAGAAATCTGTGTTGTAGCTGAAGTTTGCATGCTCCAGGCATCACCTTGCAGCCTATATACACAGGCTGTAGCTTTCTCTTCCTTCTCACAATAATCCAATGAGACCAAGAAGTAGGACCACCCATCGACACCATCCTTAGAGAGGATCTCACAGAAAATACGGATTTTGCTTAACCTTTCACTGTCAGGAATATCCATCACTGGGACCGGCGGGAAGATAATCAAGTCTCTCGCAGGATGGAGCGGGCTGTGCACTCCGCGTATGAACTCGCCACGGTATAAGCTGACGATGACTCTGCCGTTCCGGCAGTCGAGGACGCGCGTGGATTGGCTGTCGTAGGGTCAAGCAGAAGCGCCCCCGGCGGAGGACGGCGGCGAGCTCTTGGGGCTGAGGCTGCATCGGCACAAAGTCAGAGCGAAACCTCTGTTGGGTGGTCGGATACGTGACGACGTAGACTCCGAGGAGGCGCGGCGGGTGGAGGTCGCGGAAGCGGCGGAGGAAGACGGGGTCGGACGAGGCGCGGAGCCAACGCCTACAGACGGCGGCGGCGCGGACGAGGTCGGTGGAGAACCCTAGGCGGAGAAGGATCTCGCCGAGGAGGTTGTCGTCGCCGAGCACCAATGAGATCGCGGCCGCGGACGCCGCCGCCGCCAGGGTGGATTGTGCCCTCTCCCTCTTCTCCTCCATTGCCGAGCTGCCGAATCTCGGACGGAGAGGGGCAGCGGAGCACCGCGGGGAGGATTTGATAGGGTTTAGAGGCTGCAGGCAGACAACGGCGAATGGCGATTGATTTGGGTGTGGGGAAGAAAACGGGGAGCGTTCGGTGGCTTTGGGCTGGGCTGTGGCAATGGAGAAATTTTAATATTTGATCCTCAATTCTTGCGCCTATCAAAATTTGACAACATTCAATTTGTAGACCTTTCAAAAATATAATCGTGGTCAATACGAATTTGTATAGCCAGCGTTATATTTTGAAAGACTCACGAATTGCATATCACATCTTAAAGAGCGCATGAATTGAGAGTCAACAAATTGCAAGGCATAGGACACATATTTTGTAGTTCAAAATATATCAAATCTTAAAAGCGCACTTAATTGAGAGTCTACTTACCCGTCACCAACTTCATCTAATTCTTTGCTTCTTCCCTATCGACAAATGGTGCTCGGTAGTTCAGGGGTTACCCACGATGGTAGATTAGTCGAGGGGTGCATGAGATTAAGATCGAGAAGGTGGCAAAGACACAAGAATTAGACGAGGTTCGGCCACCGAGATGGCCTAAAATGTATGTCCTGTGAGTCTGCTTATGTATTGGCTAGCATATGATGTGAGGTAGAAAGCGAGGAGGTCCCTACGCCTTATATAGACGGGGAGGGGGTATGGTTATAGATAGAATGTCTCACGGTATACGATTTGTTACAAATTATGTGTGGAATTAGAGCCTATCCTATCGGATCGCCATCTTTAGGATATCCTCCGAGTCATGCGGTTAGCGGTGGATGGTGACTTGACCGCACTCCCACCTTGTTATGGGCTGAGCCGCCCCCGAGGTCATGGGCCATGTAGTGTGTTGTGGGTACCTAGAGGGAATTCGCCCACATTCCGCTTCTCCTCTTCATGTCTTGCTAGTTTTGTTAGGGTTCTTCGTGGATACAAATCGTCTTAGTCTGTTACTTTCGCTTACATGACACACATTTTTACTTCATTATGTGTCGCTTTGTATGCAGAAATATGTTTCCCTTAATATGATGTTGTAGATCTAGACCGGTTTGTGGAGATGATTATTGATTTTGTGCATCACTTGTTGATGTCGGTGCTTGGGCCTTTTTGTTTCCCTAACTCTTGTTGTTGATGATTTCAAGGTGTAGTAGATGTGTGGCTTCTATCTTTGAACTAGCCACTACTATAGCTTGTTGCCCACTATTGACCTTTGAACTAGTGTTGCACATTTGGAAGCTAGCAAAGCATGCCTTAGTTCTAAAATTTTAAATTCCAACGCTTTTATGTAGATGGACGTACAACAAGGTCTGCTATGGCCTCACAGGCGGCAACTATGGTGGTTTGTATAGTAGCTTTCTTGTCTACTAGGATGAAGAGGATTAGGAGAGACACTAAACCCGTAGTTTATGGATCTGGGTTTGCTTTTAATGAGCATAGACAGAAGAACTTCAAATTGATATACATAGCATAGGTGTTTGGCCCTACTAAGATGACTATTTCTTTTCTCTTTGCAACCTAGTTAGCTAGGCTTTAGGGGTTTCGTTCAAGATAGAATCATCGCTAACGTGGAGGCATGTTCCTCAACGTACTTGGCCATAACTCAAGGTTCAGGGTCATCCACCAAAGCTTTAGGAGGTCTATGGATTTGTCAGTACATTATCCATTTTACATGGAAATAAACAAAATAGAGTGACTGCATGAGGATAATGTGCATCCATGTTTTACGACTATGCAGAGAGCACTAAGTCTGTTTTCCCATCGATCAAATCTAGGACATTACATCAGGTAAATTTACCTACAATTTGAGAAATTAGCCAGTGATCTTGTTGACAAAACATCAGAAACACGACCCACATATATATAGTGAAAGATGCACCTATACCTCATACAGGCATTATGTCAAACATCTCGAATCATGTGTGCTATATGTCAACATCGAGTCCTTATCCTATGCATATATATGGTACAAGTAAAATCGTCGTACAACAACTTCGGATGGGTGCGCTTGATTTGTCCAATAACTTATAATATGCTCAATCTAGGACAATAACTTGACAGGTGAGTGCGGGTTGGTACAACAAGTTATAAAATAGTCAATCTAATACAATAACTTGATAGTCGAATGCAAACTAGTCCAAAAACTTATTCCAAAAACTTATAAAATGCTTAACTTAGTGTCCAGATCGATACGGTCCAAATGTTATCACAAACAATATAGTTTCTAATATGGAGAAGAGTATATTCACGTCGGAACAAGTTATTGTGTTATTTAACAATTGATATTCTTGTAGTGATGGTAACATATTCGTTAAGATCGAGTAGAACCTTCGGTGTTTAGAAAATTACTGTTATGTCTTCATTAATACAAAGATTAAATTCTAATTAGGAAATTTTTAATTTCATATTCAATATTGATTTCAAGTTTGATTATATGCATTTTCTCTTCGACTAAAAAAAAATCAGATATGATAATATGTACTAACAACTAATACCTTTCATAAATATTTTTAAAGTCTCATGTGCTTGATTTAGTCTCTCAATAATGTAATGATGTAAATCTAAAATTTGATTCAATTTTAACTAATGAATAAATAAGTAAAATACATTCACAATTAGCAACTTAATTGACAAAAAAATATTGGTTGGAAGAAAATTTGAATGCTATCGATTTGTTTAATACGTTGTCATTTGTAATTTTTGGACTATAGGTGCACCATTTTGCCAAGGTAGTATGGTAAATTGAGCATTTTACAGGATTTTGGACCAATTTGCACACATTTGACAAGTTATTGTAATAAATTGATTATTTTACATGATTTTAGACCAATTTACAATGAATTTGATAAGTTATTGTAACAAATTGAGCACTTTTTACAACTTTTTTGAACCAATCTACACCCACGTGATAAGTTACTATAGTATATTGAGTATATTACAATTTGTTGGACCAATCGCATCCACTTAACAAGTTGTTGTATGGTGGATGCTAACTGTTGTGGTAAGAAGATACCGGGAATGCAGGCGCAGCTGTAGCTCCCAGTCCACGTGAAACAGCGTGTCACTCGCTCGGGCCCTCATCTCACGGAACGGAACCAGTTGCAGTGTAAAACGGACGATCGAGGAGCTTCGCCTACGCAGTCAGGAACTTGGTGATGCCGAAAGCCATACACCGTTCTTAGATTTACATACACCGGGCCGCCGATCGGCCGAGGAGGCGTCAGGTCGGCTGCCGAGCTCATCCCCGTCGCCGAACAAGAAAAACCAGCTCTGATGGAGCTTTCCGGGAGGGGCAAGCTCCAGCTCAATCCGTGCAGCCGGCCTCATTCACTCGCGCCACCCAGTCACCCACCTTTGGCGCCACTCGTCTGCTGCCGGCCTCCGGCGTCACCTATAAACGGACCCCTGGCAGCGACAGATAAAGAACGGAATCCACCACTCCACTTCACTGCCACAGCATCACATTTACTAGCCACCCCCTGCTCGATCAGGATTCACCATCATCCACCGCCATGGACCACCACCTCCTCGCCCGCCGTCGCCTCGTCATCCTCTCCTGCCTGGCGCTCATTCTCGCCGCCGGGAGCAGGTGCAGCAGCAGCGCGCACGCAGCCACCACAGTGGCCAATAAGGCGCATGCACTGGCGCGCCACCACGAGTCGCGCCTGCGCGTGGCGCTCGACGCCGCCGCCACGCGCATGGGCGACGCGCTCGGCGCGCTGAGGCTGACCGCCGTCACGGCGCCGGCGGCCTCCTCGTCGTCACCGCTCGCCGCGGCCGCGGCAGCCGCCAGGGGAGGACTGTGTGGAGCTGCTGGACGAGGCGCTCCAGCTCGTGGCCGGCGCGAGAGCGGCGGCCCGAGGCGACGACGCGGTCACGTGGCTCTCCGCCGCGCTCACCAACCACGACACCTGCGCCGACAGCCTCGCGGAGGCCGGCGCGCCGCTCCACGCGCACCTCGCCGCCGCACGCGCCGTGGTCCGCGACAGCCTCGCCATGTACGACGCCTCCTCGTCCACCGCCACCAGAACAACCGACGAGGAGACGGGCGGCGCGCGAGGTGCGGGCCTCGTCGTCGTGGGCGAGGAACGCCGCCGCAAGAACGAGACGACGAAGACGAGACGGCAGCAGGGCCCGTGCGGTTTCCCGCGGTGGATGCCGGCGAGGGACCGGCGGCTGCTGCTGGTCCCCGCGGCGTCGCTGGCCCGGACCGCCGACATCGTGGTCGCCAAGGACGGCACGGGGACGCACGCCACCATCGCCGACGCCGTGAGGGCGGCGCCCGAGTGCAGCGAGCGCCGGACGGTGATACATGTCAAGGCCGGGCGGTATGACGAGAACGTCAAGGTCGGGATGAAGAAGACCAACCTGGTGTTCGTCGGTGACGGCAAGGGCGTCACCGTCGTCGCCGGCAACCGCAGCGTCGCTGACAACTACACCACCTTTCGGACCGCCACCTTTGGTAAGCTTTGCATTTGCTCTGTTACAAAAACTTGTTCTAGTTAGTAGCTTTCTAAAAGTTTGGTCAAGTTGGTAAGCTTTCTGAAATGGATCATTTGGAAGTGAAGTGGCAGTATTTAATCTAATTTTCATGAACTTGGAAATGTTGGTGAGTTTCGTGAAATGGACCCAATGGGAGAAATATACGGCAGTAATGCCCATACTCTGTTTGTACATGGGGACGACATGGTGGTACAGTTGAGTTGCCAACGGCCTTTAACTGATGCGCGTTTCCGATGGCCCGGTGAGGTGGGGTGCCCGGCACTTGGCTGCTGCATGCTGCCACGGCCCGACGACGTCACGTCGCCCTCGATCGCTGGCATGATGCGCGACAACAACAAGAACAACGTATATGATCGATCGATCCCATATATATTATGCACGTAACATGTCGGACTTGGACGTGCAGCCGCGTCCGGGTTCGGGTTCATGATGCGCGACATGACGGTGGAGAACTGGGCGGGTCCGGCGAGTCACCAGGCGGTGGCGCTGCGCGTGAGCGCCGACCGCGCCGTCGTCCACCGCTGCAGCATCGCGGGGTACCAGGACACGCTGTACGCGCACTCCAACCGCCAGTTCTACCGCGACTGCGACGTCTACGGCACCGTCGACTTCGTCTTCGGCAACGCCGCCGCCGTGCTGCAGCGCTGCAACCTCTGGGCGCGGGTGCCGCTGCCGGGCCAGAAGAACACCGTCACCGCGCAGAGCCGGAACGAGTCGTGCCAGCGCACCGGCATCGTCCTCCACGCCTGCCGCCTCCTGGCCGCGTCGCCACCAGCGGAAGCCGCAGGCCTCTCGGCGGCGCCGGCGCCGGCGCCTGCCCCGGACCTGCTCCTCGCGCCGCCGCCGACGTACCTGGGCCGGCCATGGAGGCCCTTCTCCAGGGGTGGTGGTGATGCGGTCGTACATCGGCCCGCACGTGCCGCCGCAGGGGTGGCTGGAGTGGAACGCCACCAGCGCTCCTTACGCGCTCGACAGGCTCTACTTCGGCGAGTACATGAACTACGGGCCCGGCTCCGGGTTGGCCGGGCGCGTGCCGTGGCCTGGCCACCGCGTCATCAACAGCACCGCGGAGGCGGAGAGGTTCACCGTGGCACGGTTCATCGACGGCGCGTCCTGGTTGCCGGCCACCGGGGTCTCCTTCAGGGCCGGCCCTGACTTTTTAGGGGCCGGGGCGAAACCTAAATTTAGGGGCCCTTATATACATATAAATATATGAACAAAACACTATATATATATAAGAACTGTTAATGGTAAACACTTAACTACATATACAAAAGCAATATTCATAAGAAACAATTCACACATATTTTTTTTAAATGACGTTTCTCGATGTGAAGTTGTCATTAAATGATGGTATTTTGGTTCCTTGACAACAATCTCACCAACTTGTTTGGATCTCTTTGTACGCTTTGAGGACCGGGCGATAACTTGAGATGGTTAGTTTCCTGTGTGGAAAGAACCGCTCACGAAGTTTGATCTCCATCGAGGGGGACGGACTTTACGCGCTTTTTTTTTCTTAATACAAAGCCCCTAGTTCCTCTTGGGTTGTGTCTCGTTTTTTTTTTTTTTTCTTGCAGCGCTTGAATTATTCTTAAAAAAATTATATGTATAGACCATCTCTGTAATCATAGTAGTTCATTTACTCATGCTTGCTTTTTTTTTTCTTTTCAATGCTGGAACACCAGAGAATGGTTTCTTTCAAGTTGGGATGATTTTAGCTCTTTTTTTAAGGACTATACGTATGACGACACCAGGTGCCCTGGTTCTACGAAGCCGTCGGAGCCTACGCCTGTACAGTATCATTTTAGACATGAGAGTGCGAGATAGCCGGCCACCCGCCGCTGTTGCCCGTTGGGTGATCGGTTGATCACATCGGTGTCACAGACTCACAGCATCGCGTTGCTCGCGTCTTGACATGTCACATCTCTGCATCGAGGTGTGGAGCGACCCAACGTACAACAATCCAGAGTCAGCGCCAAATAGGAAGAGTCACAAGTTGCTGAAGGCTTTCCCAGGGCAGGCTAGCATTAGCGTGTAGAAACGACCAAAACTGCACTGCTGGCTTTAACCAAGCAACGGATATACCACTGAATACTTACTATACGTATATACCAGGATGGGGCCCCATGGGATTTGGGGGCCCAGGGCGACCGCCCCGTCCGCCCACCCTCAGGGCCGGCACTGGTCTCCTTCGTCGCCGGGCTCTCGCAGCTGTAAGCAGCCTGCGTTCGTGTGGGTCGTCTTGATGGAAATCTTAATACACACCACAGCATCGCACCAGGCAACGTGGAATTGTACCCACGTGGGATGTACTTTGAGTGGCGACAGTGCAAGTCATTTTGCAGTGAGATTTCAGACAACAGATTTGCAGCACAAAAACCGATGTCGTTGCTTCTTGCTCTCCTAGCTATTGGCTATTGCGTCGTCTACCCTGAGCTGACTCCATGAACTTGGCAAATACACATACCCGGTGAGGGCTGTTCGGCGGGTCGGCTGATATTGATTTGTTGCAAGAGCAAAACGTTATACCATGGCTGATAAAGTATCCTTCAAAGGTTGCCTCTGCATGCACACAAGAAAGCCAAGAAGATTGATTCAGACACCGCCGCCGACGGCCATATTCACTCCGGGGCGCACTTGATCACCGCCTGGCGCCTCCAGAGTCCAAGCGAAGTTGAAGGCAGCCGCCGCCAAGGCCACCGTTTTGTCCCGTGAAGATCCACTCACTATTTGGAGAAACACATGGTCAGGATGTGCAAGAGGCATCCTATGTTCCGATGCCTGCCAAATGATATACCAGTTAAAACAACGGCCATCCATTGCGCTCATAAGTTGTTTTGATGTAACCCCTTCAACCAGCCATTTTCATGCTGTTCAAGTACTGTATCCAGTAAAGGCAACAGTCTTCTGGGAGAGGCAAGACCGAGATTCACTTGATAATGAAAATTCAACTCAATCGTCTTAGTTCCAACATCTAAAGAAAAGTACAACATGCATTGGGCAGTTCAACTACTGTCTATCAGGCATCTATCCTACATTACTACATAAACTGATTGTAGAGCAATCAATTAAATGTTCATGTTCATGCGCCACAATCCTAAGCGACATCCATATCAACAACAGTACCAGACTATCACCTACAAGTCCATCGAAAGATGTTACATAACATAAGACGTTCAGATGCAATCATTTGGATTTAGCTCCATCTGCACTTTTACGACCATCATCGCAGTACACGGTGGTAAAGAAGGTGCTCTGGTTCTTCTGAATAAACCTGACAAAAAAACCCATCTGAATGATAAGTTAAGCTAAACAAAAGGTTGGCAAGCATAACTCTGAAGCAAGAAAGCATACTTGAGAAGGTCCAGCAATTTCAACTGTAGCTTGTTCAGCGCATCTTCCTCCATATTGACAAAAGCAAGTAACTCTGGCAATTTCACTGCAAAATTGCAAGTCAGCAATGGTTCCATACTCAACATGCTTGGGTAATAGCCATATTATTAATATAACCAAGATATATCAATAATAGTAGCCATTAGATTAGTAGATAGGAATATACTGTGCTCCAGAACAAATCAACGTGTCATGTCTGTAACCTTCTTGAACAGTCTTGTGGGATAATTACTGTACCAACATGGTACATTCATCATGACAAAACACATAAAGATCCCCATCATTCATCAAGAGGAAAGGGATCTGATCTCACGGATTATTTCCCATGCCACCAACCCACACATCATCACGTATTACCTATCAGCAGTGGACCTTCGGTTTCCAAAAGTTCATTCAAACGCCTAACAAACACAAAAAACTGAAAAAAAAAATCAGAACACCTGAGCAGTCAACTAGAATACTACTTTCTAAATTTCAAGCTTAAGGAAAACCTAATTTTCAAAATTTCCTAATTGTTTTCAGTTTACTCTGTGGAAGCATTTTATCTGTTACCCCTTCCAGTGCAGATCGAATTTTTTAACTGGAAATTTGGAGGATGGCAGACCACTTTTCAAAAGATATACAGTACGTGTGGGAACAGGAACACTGTAATATCGGCAGCCATAGCATAATCAGTAGTTTTTTTCCCCCCATTTTTACCACTAAGTCAGACCACTGAAATATCAGTGCATGGTTGGATGCTTCTTTTTGTGGGTGATGTTGTACATTGCGATTTAACCGCTCATCGCTTTCATAGTTTGGGGTGTGCCCTCTGTGTTCAGTTCAACATGGCTGTCTTAAGCTCACTGTGTTTTATTGCCGTTGATACAAACTTCTGTAATTTCGTTCCTTTCAGGTAATGAAATTATTTCGTTGCTTTCAGGTAATGAAGTTATTTCGTTGCTTTCAAGTAATGAAGTTATTTCGTTGCTTTCAAGTAATGAAGTTCGGCTTGGGCTGTGGTGGAAAAAAGTCAGAACTCAGAAAGTTCTCACTTTCCCAATTTGAATTCTACTTTGCAAATGGGTCCTGAACAGAAATATGGGCTCACATTAGTAGCAGGTAAATGAAAAGAATAAACACCTTTATTGGGAAAACAAACAATTTGATAATGACATAATTGTTCTGAACTCTTCCAGAGCATTTCAACAAGCAGAAAGAAATGATCAAAGAATAAACCAAAACATATAAGAACTCATTTAGTGGACAATTGGACATACCAAAAAGGCGCAGTAGGTGCTCAGCTCCATATACAGTTGATGGTGAGACATCACCTTTAACTTCTTCAGCATACTGATCTCGCTCTTTCTTATATAAAAGCATCGCAGGCAATGCTTTATCAAAGTAGCAGCGCAATCCTTTCAGAATCTCAGCATAGGAATCATGTATCCTTCAACACAAAGAAAAGTTATAACGGAAGAAAACTAGATAAATGGCAAGTGGGATAAAACGGAATTAGGAAAACTGTAGCACAAAGCACAATAAAAAAGTAAAAGCATGATCGTATCATAGCTATCAATATGAATAAGCAAAACTGGAATTTATCAGCTTAAGCTATCATCACATTCATTGATGCAATTGAGATTATTCAACCCAACAGCCAACTAATGCTTCATATATGTTCACATTCTTAGCATGACTATTTGTTTGGTTACATGGTATGGTAACAAACGATACAATCAAACAGCAAAGGAAATCCAACTGACTATAAAGTATTGCTAAAAATAATGAAAGAAAGCTGTCTAACTGGAAAAGGAATGTGCAGGAGCAGGAACCATCTTTGCAGTCAACATTCTGATGAAAACAACCCTTGCTGCTATGCGTAAGTAAATTTGAAATATAAAATGGTATACAAAAGGGAGCATGGTTCAGGTAAGGCTATTGCATTAGACCACGAGCAAAATATGCATAGTAGAACACTCACTTGCCATCTTTTTTACCCGGTGTTCCAAATACTTCTTTAGAATATCATCAACAGTAGGTGATCGTGGTAACTTCACAAGCTGCAGGCCAATGAAATCTCAGGTAGTTGTGGTGAACAAAATGGTGAACAAAAATTGTGAAGCAAATATGGTTATCTATTTCCAAGACTTTCAGCTGATATACAAATCCCTATTTATCACTAAGATTAGCTTGTTTTCTTTCAGCTGATATACAAATTCCCTATTTATCAGTGGGTCCAGAAAAAAAAATGAATCCAAGCTCATATTACATTGTTCTTTTGGATCCTAATCCTATAGCACAGACAAATCGATCTTGAGGTTTGTTGCTTTGGAGAAATAAATAAATAAATATGGAGAATGTTTGGTTGCATTCTTAGGATCATATTGCAAGGATAAATCAGATATTTCTTATTTGACTGCCAGTTCAGCGAATTTCTTTAATATTCAAGTGGTTACCACAAGGGTTGATAAATTGATGGATTTTCATTCAAAGGAATACATAGAATTACAAAGTTCTCTGCTGAAATTCCATGCCAATTAGCACAAAACATTGTAATATTTAGTCTAGGAGACATCAAATGGTACATAAACACTAATGAAAGGTAACACAGACAGAGAACTAAATACCTTACCCATCTGCGAGACACACTCCCAATCATCCACAAGTTGCTTCTTCAGTGTCAAAGGAAACTGCAACACTAGTAGACTGTGTGATGATCTTTTTTCCTTTTCCTGAATCTTCAGATATAACAATAAATATAAATATGTTACAAGATTAGCATAATGGTGTATCCGTCTCTTAGCTTGCTAGAGCAGATAGCTAAAACGTCGAATTTATGAGTTGCTGGCATTAAGGATGGGTGGGTAATAAATTCATACTGGTAGTATGATAGCTCCAACACTTTGACATTAAGTATGCAATATTTTCAGTGCTTCTATTTTGACACATTCAGCTGCAAGTAATTTTTTGTTGAATGCCATTATTATTGATGTCTAAAAATGAATTCCAGTTTTTCGGATCGGTTTAGAAAGCACATCTGCATGGACTGCCCAATATTTATTTTAAGATGTGGAAACAGAGATAAAATGGTAGAACCATCCTTATAAAATGGAAAAGGAAACAAGATCTTTGACTTGTCCCAGGAAGGGACAACGAAGGGAAAAACATTCCCAGCCAATGTGACACTGCTGGGATTGCAAACACGAGTTTTGGGCCCTCCATAATCTCAAGAAATGAACTATAACATGGAAGACACAAGATTCCATTTGGCAAATTGCAAAAAAAAAAAAAAAAAAAAAAAAAAGAGGAACCAAACGATAGAAACAATGTAATAAATTCTTAGCAAACAGTAATTAGCAGAGCATGGAAAGGAAAATTGCATTAGCTCAACAATACAATCTGAAAAGGCAGTGTATTATCATTTTGGATCAAGAAAATGAAAGAACAGATAATTCAAGGAAGTATAGGCATATAGCACAAAAGGTTAAGTCGGTAAGGAATAGAACCTCAGTCCCAGGCTGACTTTTACGTTTCTTCCCCTTCACTAAAATTTAAAAATGATAAAGATCAATCACACAATATAACTCAAAAAAATAAATGTGTTGACTGCCATCATCAGAAGGTAACAGATGAAAAATACAATATAAAAGAAAAGATTGTACTCACTGAGACTCTTAGTGTCATCTTTATCAGCTTTTGCATCTGCTGAACAATGGCAATAACCAAGTTAGTAAGACATTCGAAAGAGCAAAAGTACAATCAATAAACATGTAGAAACAGACATGAAGAGGTAGAAAACATGTACTGATGAACACAGCATGAACAACAAGTCTCTGATAAGAACTAACAAAAATGAATAATTGTGGAAGGTCCAGGGGGTTCAAGCCCCAACCTCCGCACATTGCGTGTCTTGGTGAGGCACGGCGATAATCACCCCTCCCTAGACCCCGCACAAGGCGGGAGCCTACGGCACTTGGTACGCCCTTTTTTTTTGTCTATTGTCAAAGATGGTTCACTTTATAGCACAAAATAATTCCAGCAATGGATGATAATTTAACATTAACTTTATATAACCCTCAGCATGCAATTTCACCTTGATCTGTGTTGGAGAATAATTCTGTGTATTCCTCCAAGCCCTAGAAGGGTGGGCAATATAGTTAGCAGTACATGGGCCTCATGAGCCTAGCCTCATGGGCCTTTACACATATACACTAACACCCCCGCTAGCCCGAACTACCGGGCGCGGCGGAGATCAAGACCGGACATGAAAGAAATCAACACACACTTGGGCCCCCGCATCACAACTAGCCAGCGGCGCGCGTTGAGGCCGGATCGAACTCGGAGAAGGTCGATGAGGGCGAGACCCTTGGTGAAGATGTCGTGAACCGGAAGGTGGTCGGTACGGAGCACCGAACGGCCGATGGCAACCAAGTCTCGGACAAAGTGCAAGTCGATCTCCACATGCTTCGTCCGCCGATCTTTGAGAACGGGTTGGTGGAGAGGTAGACGGCGCCGACATTGTCACAAAGATACAAAGCGTGGTCTTTGTCGGGGCCGTGGAGCTCACCCAAGAGCCGACGAAGCCGGGAGGCCTCCGCCACACCGATTAGCAATGTGGCCGGTACTCGCCCGCGCTGGAGCGGAGACAACCCGCCGCCGCTTGATGACCCGGGGAGATGAGGTTGCCGCCAAGGAAGGCGGCATGAGTCGAGGTAGGCGGCGAGTGTCCGGGCCGACTGCCCGGTCGGCGTCGTGTGAGACGACGAGCTCGGTGGGGGAGACCGGTGGAGCATCGGGCCCGAGTCAACAATTGCCACGGACATAGGGGAGAAGGCGCTTCATCGCGGCAAGATGTGGTGCCCGTGGATCATGCATGTGGAGACGGTCTGGCGAGCGGCGTGCGCGATGTCGGGCCCGGTGAAGGTGAGGTAATGCGCAAGGCACCGGCCAAACTCCGGAAGGCGTAGGATCCGCCACGGGGTCGCCTTCATCGCCAGACCCTTTCGCCTCGAGTATCAAGCGGAGTGGCCGGGGGGTGACACGCCGTCATCTCGACCCGCTCGAGGATGTCGCAGCATATCGTCACGGCGGTGCGGGAACAACCCCGGCGGGGCGAAGTCTCCACGAGAACCCCCGTGAAGTGGTGAAGTGGACCAAGATCCTTCATGGCAAACTCTGGCCGCAAGGCCGATATGACACATTTGGAGAAGCCGCTGCGGGCCGGAGGTCGTGGAGGACAATGTCATCAACATAGAATAGCGGTGTAGACGTCTCAAACTCGTGGCGATAGACAAACAAGAGAAGTGTCGACTTGGCCTCTCGAACCCCAAGGTGAGAAGGTAGGTGGCAAAACCGAGAGTACCAAGCACGAGGCGCCGCCGGACCATATAGTGACTTGTTGAGCCGGCAGCAAACCCCGGATCAAAGCCGATCGAATCGACAAATCCCGGGCCGGGCCGGGTCCGCAGATATCTTGTCTCGACAAGGTGCCATGGAGAAATGCATTCTTGACATCTAGGCGATGCACCGGCCAAGAACGAGAGAGAGCAAGTGAGAGGATCGGTGCGCGATTATGCGGTGCTTGACCACCGGACCGAAAGTCTCATCATAATCAACCCCGGCGCCGGGTAAAGCCTCGAGTACCCAACGAGCCTTGTAGCGTTCCAAGCGCGTCGTCCCCGACGCTTATGCGCCCGAGATCCACTTGCTCGTGACCACGTTGCCACCAGACGGGACGCGGCACAAGGTCCCACGCCCGGTTGGCAAGAAGAGCCTCATGCTCCTCTTCCATCGCAGACGCCGCCAGCTAGGATCCGCCAATGCGGCATGCGACGGAGGAAGGAATCGGAGAGACCGACGCATCGCTTCGGTGGCGGAGAGGGCCGCAGATCGGAGAACCCCCAGCATGGCGAGTCACCATCGGGTGAGTGTGGACGGGGTCGCGCCGAGCGATCTGCGGGTGGTAGCCCAGGTAACCACGACGCCGTGGTGGAGGAGGTGGGCGGGAGGAGCCGGAGCCGAGGTCCCGAGGCACCGGCGCCGGGCCGCGCGACGAACGCCACACCGCGTCGGCCGCCATGTAGGGTCCCGGTCTGCGACGTGGGAACGACGCTCTCCGAGGGGCCGCTGGCGCAAATTGGTCGTCCGGCCGCGCGCGTGGCGCGGTCGGGTTCCTCCGGGGCCGCATGTGGCGCAAAGGGGGCTCCGGGCGCCGCGACGGCGGCCGGGGGTCACCGGGTCGCGCGTGGCCGCGGCGTAGGCGCCGGGCTCGCTCGCGGGCGCAGGGCGAGGGCTCCGGAGACGCGCGTGTGCGGCCGGTGAGCCCTCGAGTAGTACCAGAAAGAGGCCGAAGGTGGCGGTGGCCGAACCACGGGTCAAGAAACAGGGACTCAGCTCGGCGGCCAGGTGGAAGGTGTGGAAGAAGTGGAGTAGGGGAAATCCGACTCGTCGAAGACAACGTGGCGGGAGATGAGGACTCGGTGGGAGGAAAGGTCGTAGAGTGGTACCCCTTATGGTCAAGGGAGTAGCCGAGGAACACACAACGTGTCGAGCGGGGCGCCAACTTGTGAGGAGCAAGGCGGCCGGTGTTCGGGTACTATTGGGCACACCGAAGACACGGAGGTGATCATAGGAAGGAGGGGAACCGAAGAGGGCGTGGTGTGGAGTGGGAGCGGGACAACGGTGGGGAAAGGCGGTTGAGTAGGTGGGTGGCGGTGTGGAGGCTCTCGCCCCGAGCGCGAGGGCGTAGAGGCCCTGAAGAAGGATGGTGCGCATGATGTCGTTTCGTGGTGCGGATCATCCGCTCGGCCTTGCCGATTTCTAGGAAGAAGTGTACGGACAAGACATGCGCAAATTTGAACACCCCGAGAGAGGAAGAAAGAGCGGGAGGCGTTGTTATCGAACTCACGCCCGTTGTCACACCGACGGCCTTGACGGTGAGACCGAACCGAGTGGACACCCGTGCAAAGAAGTGGAGGAGGGTGGGGAAACGCCTCGCACTTAGCACGCAAACGTAAAAGTCCAAGAGTAATGGGAGAAATCATCAACTAAAACCGGATAGTATTTGAGCCCGTAAATGCTCGGCAGAGAGAGAGGTCCACAAATCACAATTGTACAAGATCAAAGGCATGCGTAGCATGCGAAGAAGAAGAAGAAAAAGGAAGTCCGACATGACGACCGAGGCCGACACGCATGACAAAGATGCTCGGCATGAGTACGAAAGTACAAGAGATGTCCGCAGACTACGACCGAAGCCGGAGCCAAAACATCGCGGCCGGGGTGACCGGCCGGCGGTGGTGCTGTGGTAGAAGACGGCCACACGGCAAGAGGCAGCCAGAAGACGGAAGGCTTAAGAGTGTAAAGGGGTCCGTGCTCTCACATCGGAGAAGTCGCCAGGGAAGCCAAATCCTTCACAAGAAGACCGTGGTGTCAAATTCGACGTAACAAGAGTTATCGGCAGTAAACCGGCGAATAGAAAGGAGATTGTGGACCATCCGAGGAGCAACAAGAACGTCGAGAGACTTAAAAGGACCAAAAAGTGCACCCAGAGAGGTGACAGGGGAAGACAGAACCATTCCCCACCATGATAGAAGAAGGATAGGAGGGGTGGGGAGGTCGAAGAGTCGAGAGTATACCAAAGATCCGTAGTGGTGTGGTAGGAAGCACCCGAAGCCGCAATCCACTCGGTCGGGCGGTGTCCCCCCATGGTGCCAAGGATCGCGCCAGATCGGCCGATTCCACCCCCCGCCAGATCGACAGCGGAGCGGGGGGGAGCCTGGGCCGGGTGGAACGCCGGAGTACATGGCGGCAGGCCGGAGTGGAGGTCGAGGGCCCCGCCCCTCGCCCCGAACGGCCACATGGAGATGCGCGGACCATGGGTTGTTGAAGGAGGGCCAGTCGATGCCGCACCGTGAACGGGAGCGGAGCAAGAGGTGGAGTGGGCCCGCCGGACGCGCCCAGACGGCGTGTACGCCGGAGCGCCGTCAAAGACCGCCACCGCCACCGCCGCCACCGCGGCCACCACGACGACGACGACCACCACGGCCACCCCCACCCCCGCTTGGCCGGGAGGGGAGGGGGGCGGCCCGACGAGCACGGAGGTGGAGGAAGTAGTAGCCGGTGAGGATGAAGAGCCGTGAGCTTGGGGCGGGTGGCATGGCCCCCATCCTGGAGCTCCTCAAGTACGAGGTCGTCCGGGACTGCGCAGGAAGGTGGGGAACGGTGTCCGACGGGTGATCCAAGTCCCTCGGGTCGCGAACCGTCCATTGAGGCCTCGCAGAGGTTGAGCACCGGGACACGGTCGTCAAGCGGGTACCCAATGTCACGGAGAGCGTCGGCCTTGGTCTTCATCTCCCGGCGGTGGTCGCCAGCGAGAGAGGTCCCCCGCGACAGGCACGGAAGTCGGCCTCGGTTGGAGACCGGGCCTCGGCGTTCTTGAAGAAGTGCCCCCTCGATGGCGAGCCAAGATCTGGCGCTTGATGGCACCGTGAGCTCGGACGGTGCCCCGGATCTCGGGGAGATGGTCCCAACGATCCAAGACGGCGGCGACGCCCGAGGCGCCGCCACGCCGCATCCCGCCGCGAGGTGTGTCGGCGACGTGGTCGTCGATGGCGAGCGACGGGCGCGAGGAGCATCCGATCCCGCCAACGAGCGGCGAGGAGGTGTGCGTGAGTCGAGCACGACGGTGACGAGGTTCTTGACGTTCGTGACGCCGACGGCCTGGAGGTGGAAGGCGACCATGGGATCGGTCGGTCGACGCTACGGGTGGAGAAGGCACCGGAGGTGGGCGTGCCGGCCGGGAGGAGGAGGAGGTGGCGCCGTGCTCGCGAAGACGGGGGTGGGGGCGGAGGACCGGCGGAACCGCTCCGCCTCCACCCGGGGCGAGTGAGAGCATCGGCGGCCTCGCGTTCGCGCCCCAAGCGAGGGCAAGCAAGACGGAACACGCCCTGCGCGCCGGGGCTTGACCTGCCGCCGAAGGCGCGAGGCAAGCTCCGCGTTCGCCCCGAGCCACCATCGACGACGGCCTTGCCGCGAAGAGCCGCCGTGGGGGTGCATCCTCCGCGGGCATCTGAAACCCCCCACCGGCCCAAGTGCCAGGAAACGAAGGGCGAGAGGGGCGGGGCCAGGCGAGATGGCGGCCTGGGAGGAACAGGGGCGGCCGGGGAGGCCTCCGGCGCCCAGCCCTCGGCGCCCTCGGCGGAAGAAGGAGCTCCCTAACGCCGGCAGGTCTCGGCCGCATCTCGCGCGCCCGCGCAAGGCGCCGCTAGCCGGCCAGCGGGCGGCGGGCGGCGGCGGCATGGGCGGCAGTATTGGGCGCGGCGACGGCGGGCGTTACTAGCCTCGTCGAGCCCTCGCGTCGCCGGAGGAGGAGGAAGGAGCGGGGCGCGGCTCCCGGCCCGCTTAGCAGCCGCAGCCGCGCCTCACTCAGCCGGCCGAGCGAGCCGAGGCGCCAAGGCGGGTCCTCCCGCCGCGCCGTGGATGGAAGAACGCCGAGGAGGAAGGCACCAGCCGGGTGGTGAGCGCTGCGCTGGGTGCCAGCGGCGCGCCGCCTTGCCCGGCGCCAGCGCCGGGAGGCGGGAGGCCGCCACGACGGAAAAGGGAGGCCGCGCCGCGTCCCTCGGGGCCGTGACGGCCAGAGGTAGGAAGGAAGGGAAGGAGGAGAGGGAGAGAAGCGGCTGGCGGGGGCCGGAGGGCGGCGGCGCGTGTGTGGCCTACCGCCATGGGTGGCCGGCTTGGCGGGAGGAAGGGAGGAGAAAAAAATTGATGCTCGATACCATGTTGGAGAATAATTTAATGTATTCTCCGCGCCCAGGGGTGGGCGAATATAGTTTGCGTACATGGGCCTCACGCCCAAATTTCATGGGCCTTTACACATATACACTAACAATCTGTAAATTGTTAAATGATCAAAATGTCCAGTTGTAGCAAAGTTGTCATAATTGTTGCTATTCTTGTTTCAATAAACTAGGCGCCAACATGGCATGAATTCTTTGCACATGACACTCCCAGACAGTAAGAAATTGAAGATAATAATTTAGCAGAACTATTACCACAACAATGACTTAACTGGACTGCAATCTTAGAACTATCTATAATAGTAGAGATAGATTGTCCTAATAGATAAAGGATCTGTACAACAAACAGACAATGTATCACATGCAAGAGTAGAATCTATCAACCTGGTCATAACCAATGCCCTTTATTCTTACAGACACAACACAGGGAGGGGAGGATGAGCTAACCATTGGAGCCTTTTGGTTTATGCTGTGTTGACCGTCCAGACTTCATTGTTTTGTCAACTACCTGGTTCTTGTCAAGCTCTTGTTGTTTGCGTGTGTTTTCCTCTGTTAATGCCAACAAGCGGTCACTTGAAACCCATTCATCCCAGCTACAAAGAAAATGGAAATTAAATATGTTGAGAAGAATGTCTGCTTAGCGGAAAACAGCAGGTAAGGAAAACTAATTAAGTGTGATGATAACAAAAGACCGACCTACAATCAGGACCTCACAAATAAGAAACACTACCAAGATATAGTACTAAATCCGTTCCAAATTAAGTTCATTTGACTTTATTCAAAAAATTGTGCAAAATACCACTTCTTTTTGTTGTGGCTTGCTTTGTTAACAAAAGGTCTTCAAGAATAACTTAAATTTGACTATATTTGCACAAAGATAAAGGCGAAAGTGGTCAAACTTGGGGTGAAAAAACCAAACGAACTATAAATTTGGAACGGAGAGAGTAGTTACTTGTCAACCATTTTTTTCCCTGGAGCACGCAAGTATCTTTATATTATTAAGAAGAAAAAGGGACAAAAACCCTTACAAAACACACCCTCGCTACTTGTTAGCCTTAAAAAACAACAGAGGTTCACTTGAACAGCAATCTGCGCCTAAACTTGAGCCTAGCGTGACTTATTTGCAAAGCCTATCCTGCGATCCACTCAAACAATGTTCAATTTATCAACATAATCTTAACCAAAGCTGTTTGCTTTGCCATGGCTTGGTTTAATAAGCAGATAAGGACCCAAATGAATGAAATCAATGAGCTGTTAAATAGTTTGACCATCTTTTACAATCTAACAGAAAGCACAGCCTACAAACACCCAACCCAGCTGACCAACTCCCAAAACTGTACCACGTGAATATAAAATAAATTCTACAGCTAAGATAACAACAATATACTGTATGAACGTAAAAGCTGCCTCAGACTCTATATGTAAATCCCCCTGCTATTTGATATAGGAGGCACAGAATCTGAGCATCAATTCAACTATGAAAGAAACAAATAACTCAACATTTAACAATGTAACTGTTAGTCATCATAGCTACTGGGAATAGGATGCATAGAAGCCACAAAATGTTTGTGATGTGCTTACATGTACTTTCGATATAAAACTTGCTCCTACATGCATTGATTATTTCCCTTTGGAAATGATTACATGCTTTGTCTACAGACCATAGGAACTTGGCAATGTTGGGGATTGGAAATTCAGAAGTAATTTGGACATTGTGGAAATTGAGGAGCTTGTTTCAAACACCAATTCTCTACTTACCCTATAGAGACTATTTTTCAGTTTGTTTTATTGGTTTCAATTATGGTCTTTGTTGCAGAAAAAAAAGGAGGAGAAGGAATGTTGAGACCAAAGACTCACGATGCGACATGTCACAAGTTTGGGCACCATTGTAGGAGGGTCAACTATCAGAGATTTTTTTTTCGGTTCTGGTACAAGGAACTTTGGTTGGATAATGTTAGTTTGATCTATTGGTTAGAGAGTTCATACTATGTTGTAATAATGCTACTCCATGTAAACATTGGACATCCAGTGGCACTGTGTGGTATCAAGTCATTCGGTAGTCTGACGGTTTCAGTAGCTACAAGTTTTATTAATGTTCTGTCTTTATTGTGCTAGTTCATATCGATGTTAATGAACTCTGCAATGGAACTGATCATCCACTTTAATATGAAAACTGGAAGGGGTGTTTACCCTTCTGTTTCAAAATTAACAAAAAAATCATCATGACTTTAATATGTTGCTTGTCGTATAGGTACTTCAACATAGATAACTCTTCTTTTTAAATCACAAGACAAGGCTGGAATTAGGGAATATTTGCCAGAAGGTAATCAAACCAAGCAGAGATTATAAGTGATTACACATCAAAATTGGTTGGGCATAACAAAGTTCACATAATGCAGAAGCACAACATGCAGATCAAAACTAACTCATGACTCATAACTTGTAAGGAATTTTACATAGGTAGTGCTAATCAGTGGCAGACCAATAAAACAATAAATCATATATTATTATTTTTAAGGAAGATATATTTCGTTAAATGAAAAGGTGCCTCGTTTAACTGTATCACTGGCTCATGGCTCAGAAATGAGCAGTGTGCAGTGACAAATCTCTGAAACAAACTGGTTCTGTACACCACCATTGAGAAAATGGACACAGAACCATCTGATGATCTAGAACAAGCACATCAACAATTCATTGGCGTTTTATCACCATGGAGTAGGGATCTAGGAAATATCACAAAAAAGATATATGTACGAATGTAGGGGAGAAACATGGAAGACTTATCTAACATCCATCCACTCATGGAGTATGAAACACTTACTTCTTATTCCAACCCTACAAGAGAAGTGACAAAGAATTAGAGAACAGCAGAAATTGCCAGGTACATGCTGATTTACATGAGTAAGAAATATCCAAATGACTAAGGTATGAAGAAAGAATGACGAATCAATGCCTTTCTTTAAGAATACTTGCGCAACGGAGTGACTTTAAGACTTACGAGGTAATGCACAAAGTATCGCCATTCATCTTCATGATTCTCAATTCTTTGAACCTTGAGAAATGGGATATAACAGATAAAGTTCCATTATCAGTGAATTGAAGAAGCAAAGAAAGAAGAGAAGGAACATGAATGCAGGGGGAAGTGAATCGGGTCCGATGGTATCCTAACCCTAACTAGGATCCAGGAACGCAACACAAGCGCAACAAGTGAGTGTATCTAGCATCTAGTAAGAGGTCGTCGTCATCCAAGGGTCAGGAAGGGAAGGGGAACAAACGGCGAACCTTGGCCTCGTAGAGGAGCGGGCCGTGGTAGGCGAGGACCTTATCGTTCTCCTTGAAGGATGGCTCCGACGAGTCCTTGCCTCTGGCCTTGTCCTCCTTCTTCTCCTCCTTGTCGCTGGCCCCCCCGCTCGTGTTGGTATTCGAGGAGCTGCCCATGGATTCGACGCGCGTCTCGCCGGAGAGGGAGAGCGAGGGGGAACAGAGGAGGCGGCGAGGCGGACGGACAGAGGAGGGAGACGAGGACCAACCGACGGTAATAATTCCGGGGCAATGGGCCGTCTTTCTTTGCTTGGACGTAGACAGGCCCAATGCAACTGCCTGCCGTACAGCAGGCCAGGGAAAAAAAGATCTCTCGAAAAAAGGTGAGTTCACACTATGTTCTTTGGATGCTGACCCGATTTTCTGTTCAATATGGAAATCACTAGGGAGCTAGAAATCACTATTTCCCCTCCAAAAAAAATGCCGTTAAACCGCCCTTCAATTATTAGGATGCGCCATCAAGAATTCAAATCTGTGGCCGCACACTCCAACTTGGGAAAGAAATTGCCAAAAAAGAGAAACAGCGGGCGTGTGAAGTCTTCGTGTGTGCTGCATTGTCTTCCTGTCATGCTTCATCCCCACCGCCGCTTCTCCCCCACGTCTTCCTCGTCTCCGACATCACCTCACCCGGCCGACTCGAGGTCCAGCGGCACCGCCCCTACCTCCACCACCTCCCACCGCTCTCCACCGCCGCGTGCCACCATGGCCTAACCTCCCCCCATGGCCCGAGCTCCCCCGCTCCGACCTAGCCCAACCTCCCTGTTGTCGGTCATTAACCATCTCCATCGTCTAGCTTACATGCCTCCCCCCGGCCGAACATTCTATACCCTGTATCACCGCTAGAGTTGGAGAAGATAAGGAAACTCGTCGGAACCCTAAAAAAACAAATCTAGGAGGAAGAGGAGAGAGAGAGAGAGAGAGAGAGAGAGAGGAGGAGGAGGAGGAGGAGGCCTACCTGGCGTGGATCCACCATGGCTACCCACGTGGGAGGCGGTGGGGCACGGGCACAGGAGAGCAGGTGAACGCACAGACACGGAGGAGGCTGTCGGTGAGGTGCTCACCGGAGAGGGAGGGATCGGGAGAGGTCTGCAGGGCGCCGAGCGGGTGGGATGTGTTGGTAGTAGGCAGGTGTGCGGGTTGAAGCAGTGTATCTTGCACGTTTTCTTATTAGCATTCCCGCAATTATTATGGTCTGAATTTAAATTCCACTAAACCACAAAACAAAAAATTGACCTCCCCCAACTATTAAAACCATATAAAAAATAACTCTATAATAAACTATCAAAATCATATAAATAATCACCTTGTCATGTACAGAAGTAATTTGTGTTGACGTGGTACTAAGATGACAACGGTTTTGGCATGAGAACCATGATGACATAGCAACAACTCAGCTAGCAAATAGGCGCGGGGGGGGGGGGAGAGAGAGAAAAGGTAGTGGGATCTACTCCCTCCGTTTCTACTAAATATTTGTCGCCTTTGTTTCGTAATAAACAACTTTGGCTAAAATATATAAAGAAAATTATTGATATTTGAATCTAATATTTACTAAATTTATTTCAAGATATAAATGTTGCATGTTTTTTTCTATAATTTGAGTCAAACTTTGGACAAGACAATCAATTTTGGGCACAGTGAGTACATGTTAGTCGCTTTTCCTTCATCGACTCCTTTTCCTTCTTTCTCCTTCAACGCTACTTGCACCCCAAGTGAGCTCATGTTTATAATTCGATTATGAGGTTGCCCTTCCTTCTTGTGCTTGCATCGAGCCACCAAGGAGGTTCCGTCAGAAGCCGCTTCCAGCTCGGCATCCCTCCATTCCACTCTCACCCATGTTGGGGATCTCCAAAATAAAATTCCTTCGTCATCATGTCACTTCCCGTGCCCTCAAATTTGGGAATGGTGTTCGGAATCGCTGTTTCAGCAGAGCTCTAGCAAAATGCCTCTCTGCGTTCCCGGATGCACTGCCCTACGGGCTACGGCTCTATTTTTCGTGTTTTTTTTTTTGCGATAAACAGCTCTATTTTTCGTTGTTCCTTTACGTTTGGACAATAAGGCTAGTCTGGTAGACCTCTCAGTTTATATGATATGAAATATGAGAGTTGTTATATCTCTTTCACAAGAAAAATAATCAATATTTTTGCAACATGCTAAACCCTTAGATCATCATCAAGGATAATATCTATCATCGGCATTGTACGTACAAAGTGTTAGCTAGCACAGATTTATATATTTGTATCACAAATCACAAGTAACAATCTTTTTCTATGGAAAGACAAGGATAAATTAAAGGTGTGTGTTCTCACAAATCACAACTAACACGTCGCAAGATGGAGTTGGATGATTTCTTTCAACGGAGACATAGAAAAAAAGTGATGAAATATACCTCTCTCTCATGATGCAAAGTTTCATCACATTTTCATAGATCATTTTACTATTTTGTGGATCCCACCTATCCTACCTTCTCTCTTCTTATTATTAGTTAATGAGGGATGAAACCCGATCTCTTTCTCAATGGGGATTTCACATGGTTTTCAAGTTGTTGAAAACAACGCTCAAAGGTTTCACCGTAGTAAAACGTTTTTCTTCTCTCTCTTCAGAGTTCCATGCAAAAAGTGAGTTTATGGTGATGTGACATCCTATTTAATATACATGAAGGCCTAACAAAGTAGAAGACAATGAAGGGCTCTAAAGTTGATCAGGAAATTTTGAATATAGGGTTCAAATTTGAGTGACCTTTGGATTAGAAGTCGCCTCACTCTGCTGCTCTAATTAGAAGTCGCCTCACTTGTCTTTGCTCTTTAGAGCAGCCGCAATGTGGTGCAAGCCGTAGGTTCTGTTTGGATCCATGGGCTAGAGCTAGTTTTAACTCAACTAGTCTCAAAATGATCCAAACAGGGAGGGTTAGTTTGGGTTAGATGCAAGCCGCCCACCCAAAAGGTGATTATTGGAACTAATTATCATGGGGCCCAACTCAAACATCACTTTTCACGCAATGGCAGCTTGCACCACAATGCGGTCTTAAGCCGCAGTGTTTTGGTACACTGCGGCCGCCGTCGCCGCGCGCCCTGCCCGCGTCGGGACGGAGAGGGAGAGGGAAGGAGCGAAGGGAGAGAACAGTGTGTGTGTGTGTGTGTGTGTTTTGCTGAGAGGCGGTATATATTTGGTCAGGGAGGCGGGGGTGTTTTCACAAAAGTGAAAGGCGGGTGGGTAATTGCAAAAGCTGCACAAACTTCGAATTTTGTCTTCTTTGGGTGCAGGATGTTGAGTAATACGTGTGGTAAAATGTAAAACTAAAATTATTCTGAGAGAGACTTTGGTGGTCCGTTATGCGATTTTGTAGAAGTATCCGGATTTTTTGCAAAAATCCGGACCAATCAAAATTTTAAAGCCAACGTGGCTAAGCTCTCCTTGGCCGGATGTTTTCGGGAGTAAAGGTCCAACGTGGCAGCCAACGTGGCTAAGCTCTCCTTGGCCGGATGTTTTCGGGAGTAAAGGTCCAACGTGGCTACGCTCTCCTTGGCCGGATGTTTTCGGGAGTAAAGGTCCAGGAATTTTGCCTAGTCTCCACTCTGTTGGCAGCAGTCTTGGTGTCGCTACAAATTTGCTAAACCATCGCACTAAACTGTTTACCTCAACAAGCCTAATTAGTTGAACATTTTTTTAATTAAAAAAAAAAAGATGAACTCATGGGACCAAAGGCGGGTAATATTTGGAGCTAACCCGAACAATACATTGGAGATTTAAATCAGATCACAATGCTCTCGAGATGGATGGTCCTAATCGATTCCTTCCCATCGAGAGCACAAGGTCTCTGCATCAGCTGATGATGCACCAGCACCTATTTAATTTAAACTCATAAACAAGAAAACTTACCACTGGATATGACTTGCTATGTTGTCCTGAACAAGAATCAGGCAAGGGGCTAATGTTATCAAGATATTTCTCATTTGAATAAAATAACACATTATTTTGCATTTTCTACAACAGAGCAAAAGAAAAGCATAGAGTACATCGAAGAACCAAAATCCAGAAGATGTGATAAATAATCAATGGATAAATATATTATACAGGGCAGATACATGATGGATGTGAGAACTTTACTCCACATAATCAACAGATTTTGCAGGTCAGTAAAATGCAGTCAATATGTCTGAAATAGTCTACCACAGCTGGGAAACCAATACTACCCAAATAGATTGAACCACATGAATAAACTAAAGGTATAGAAAGGATAACTAAGTTTTTAAGATACAACTATGAGTACCGATATTTACTGCACTGCAAATTCAGCTCAGGTTGCCACCACTGGCTGATGCCATGGGCGTATTTGAAATCAGATGAAGGGCTCACATTGACGATTAAATCAGCAGATGGAAGAAGGTGCAGTGGTTCTGATTCCCATCCTAATGCCTTGAAGAACAGGTCTCCAATGGAATTCTGGGTTGCAAGCTTCTCGATAAATCCAGCACCAAGATCTTCCATGTTCTTCCGGTGCTGGAAGTATCCAATGTATTCTGAACAGATGTGGTCTCCAGGATTAACGAAAAGATATGGTGTCCATGCTGACAAAATGCTGAAAGATTCTTCAGCAACAGCAACAGATCTCTGACTGTTACCTTCAGTTTTAGCTTTCATGGCAATAGTTAATCCAGCAGTAATTACACTTCTTGCAATACGAAAACCGTGCTTTACCCTTTCATCCCTGATCCTTTCAATTGGAGCAGCAACAAATGGTGGATTGAAGAGAAAGCTTTCTAAAAGCACACCCTTCTTAACCATGTTTCTTCCAGTAAGGATGGCCATGCCTGCACCTAGTGAATGCCCTGCTAGCCAAATCGTGGATCCAGGGAAAACTGAGGCTACGTTTTGAACAGCTTGCATTGCGATATTAAATCTCGAGGTCCTATGGAGACCATTTTGAACGAGGTGCAGGTCTAGGGAAAGATCCCTAGAGATAGTATCCTTCTCTGTTATGGTGCCTCTGAAAGCAATGACAAATCTTGGAGCATTTACAACAGAAACTTCTTCACTTGTAGGAGGATTAAATTCAAAAATTGCACCAAATATGGACATATCAGCATCATCAATCAGCTTGCGAATCAGCTCAAAATGGAAGAATTCCCACCAAGCAGGTGCCAAGGCTTCAAAAGATTGATGATTCAGTTGCCGGTCTCTCTCCAACACATATACAGCCTGAACTAAGCTTGCAGCCACAGATCTCTCGATTATGCTCACAGTTCCTTCAATTGATATTGAGAGATAGTTACTTACCCAAGTCAATGAATTGTGAAAAGTGTACTAGCAAAAGAATCATATGCCTGTACCTATACCAACAATCACATAAAACAGACTTTTGACTATCAAGGATTTTACCTAGACTGTTGGTGTGCTTGCTTCGGAATTATAAAGCATCTATATTCAGTGTTTTAGCACTACACAATACAAATGCGATGTATAGTGATGCATTCACATCGCTTATTTTCTCTCTTATGAACCATCTCTGTTATATAAATAAACTACCATTACGGGTTCCTCATATACAAATGATGTTAAAGAATACAGTAACTCCAGACTTAAGTCTATATTGCTGAAGATAATAACTTATTGTTGATGAACATTCAAAGAGACTCAACTAGATTCATCAGTCACACCATAAAGAACTAAAGAGGAACTAGACGACACTGTGGTTAACCAAGCACATAGATTGTGAAAAGTATGTAACACAAGAAGCTATATTCACAAATTTCCATTGCTCTTAGAAGTATGGTATGTTCTGTAGTCCATCAATTTCTCAGCACAAGTTGTAAGTATTACTTCCCTGTATTCTGCTAACCAGAACCTAATTCCCAATGATGAATGTCTGTAGTGACAATGTAATATCATTATTTCATTAGAGAGACTGGATCTCAGTAGACAAGGAGAGGTTCATTGAGTCTTAAACCACTTACAGTTAGACAATAATAATGCTCATAATGGGAGTGAGGTGGAGTAGGTGTGAAGGTTAGGAAGAGTTAAGGGTCATAAATTTTCTCAAGTTCGACATGACAGTGACCAATAATGGAAGATATGATATTTAGCAGCTATGTACATGAAAGTGATGCCATGCTATCCCAAGCCTAATGTTGTAAGATAGAAGAAGATTAATTCCAGGTACATAAAATTAACAACTAAACTTTTTTTTTTTTTTTTTTTTTTTTTTGAAACAACTTAACTATTTCTAGCGCTTCTGTTTCTTCATTGTTCTTGACTTGCTGCCATTCAGTAGAATGATATAACTATCTAATTCCCAGAAAGACTGGATTGACTACAGTTAATAATGTAGCACCTCTGTAGCTAGAGGAAATAAGGAACATCTTTTTCAAAACAAACAAATGTAGAATTTTCCGCAAACCCAACCTTTCTATGACCCACGAACATCCTGAGAAATGTCATCTAGAATTGTCGAAGATGAGAGGAGCTATTAAAACCATACCAATCGATCGATTTCAGATAGGTCGGCCCTGAAATTCCAAATATATCTCTTTCCACAGCCATGGCGCTACAAAAATCTGTTCTTCACTCTTCAGTTGAAAAGTTGTGCCGCTGGAGAAGAACACAACACTGCAATAGGCATGGAAAAATCTCGGCATATGTAAGATACTCCAATAGATAGAGAGCAGTAGTAAATAAATGGAGGTCAACTTAAGTCCGCATAATCCGGCATTTCTTGGGCTGAGCAGAAAGGTAAAAACAAGCAAACGTGGACGGTGTCCAAGCATTTCAGGCTGAAAAGATGATTCATTAGCAGGGGCGGAGGTGGAGGATTCAATTTGCCGAAATAACCCGCTGAAATTGGTCGATTGCTATTGCTTCGAACAAAAAATAGGCAGCAAAACTAGATGCACAAGAGTATCCCCGTCACAGGACAGGAACAGAGAGAGATTCGGAGAGAGCGAGATGAGGCGCGACTGTGCAGCGGGAGGAACAATGCGTGGAAGCAAAGCAACGGCACACGGCAGCCTTACCGATAAATGATGACGAGATCAGCTCCACGCGCAGTCCCAGGCGGGGAGGGGATGGCCGCCCCCCCGGATCTAGAAATGGAGGCGTCAGGCAAGGCTCCGGCGTGTGCGCGGCGGGGAAGAGGAAGAGCCGGTGGTTGTTCGGTCGGCACAGTTTTTGGGGAAAACGAAGGAAGAGCGGAGCGAGCGGCCTTTTTATGGATCTGCCTCGGTGGGAGGACAGTTGGGGGAAATCGACGTGTGTACCCACAGTGGGCGGAAATTGACTGCACAGTGGAACAAATTTTCGTTGTATATAGAGTAGTTTTTTTTTTTTAAAAAAAATACTATTACGAGATTCATGTCGGTCAAACAAGCTTACTAAGTTTATACTCCGTAGAAAATAATATTAGCATTTATTTCTCCAAATAAAGCTTTTATAAAAATATACTTTAATTATTTTCAATACTTATTTTGTATTATATAAATGTTAATATTTTTATATAATTATAGTATAAATTCAAATCGTATGACTACTAAAAAATGAGAAGTGTATTCTTCTATGGACGAAGAGAGTATATTAGTATTATGGAAACATATACTTCCTCCATTAAAAATAAGTCTATAGCTAATATTTATTTTTTTGAAAAAAATAAACTTCTAGTGTAGTCCACCTGTACTTCCTCCGTTACAAAATAAGTCTACAGCTAGTATTTATTTTTTCTAAAATAAATGCACTCCTAGTGTAGTCCACCTAATAGTAGTTTTTTTCTACCTTTTCTACTTACAATCGTTGCAGGTTGAGATAGCTTTTGATAAAGACAAATATGTAACTTCCAGGTAACATTGATCTTCTCTAAGAGGTCTTAAGTACATTTATTTTGAGACGGATAGGATTAGTCATAAAAGGAGAAAATTACGTTTATACTAAGCTATACCTATCAATTGTTCCATTCATGACATCTAGAAATTTAAAGTTGCAATTGTGAGCACATGATATGTCGAACCCGCCTAGATTGGGCGGAACCGACACGTGGATGGCGATCGTAGACGGGAAGAAGGAGATGGAGGCGGTGGCGTCGGGCAGGCGGCGCGCGCCGGCGGCGGCGGCGCGGGCGTCGCAGCAGTGGAGGGGCGGCGGCGCTGATGGGGCGCACGTGCGCGTAGGGTTAGGAGGACAGAGAGTCGAGAGTATTTTTGGGTGTTACCCCTTTAATTTTTTCGATTAAAATTCAACCGATTACATCTCCCTTATATTTATAGTCAGGAAGACTTGCATCTTAAGAAATATCTAGGAGGTTTCCTTATAGATTGGAACACCTCTTGACAAAACAATCTATTTATTTCCTAAATATTTATTCCCTATTATTTTAATAAAGATTGGATGACGACGGCGAAGGAGGGCGGGGCGGCGCGGCAAGAGGGGGTCTTGGCGCACAAGACGCCCTAGGCCCTCCTTTTGGGCCGGCCCTTCCTGGGGTCATGACATCTCTCCCCCTTTTCGCGGCAGCGCGGCGTCCTCGCCTGTGGTTTGACGGCCGCCGTTGTTGACGGTGCGATCGAAGCATGTCCCGAAGATTGTTGCATCCACTTGAGTCGAGGGAATGAGTCGGGCGAAGATGAAGACGCCGACTGTCGGTCTTTGCTGGTTGGAGAACATCCCATAGCACCTTTGCTAATATTGTGGCGTAGCGCGGCGATGGTTGTTGAGGAAGAAGATTGACACCGATGGCGAGAAGCTCGTGGGGGCTCCTCCATCGCAAAGGTGCTTGTCGTGAAGCCCGCATGGTTGGCGGTCGCCGGAAGGTGAACGCCAATGGGTGGCGCCCAAGCCGCTGATCCTGGTTGGAATAGAATGGTTCGCGGTGCCATGTAGGTTGTCGTCTACCGGGTGTAGCAAGTGGAGGGTGGATGAGAGTCGCCGAGGTAGCGACAAAGCCGACCAGGGGGGGGATTGCAGCGGGTGGCATGTACCTCATGTCGTCGCCGATGGAGCTCGCGAGGTAAGGCTTTTTCAAGACCTCATAGTAGGCCGGGAGCGTCGAATCGGGTGGGCGAGTTGGAGTTCCTTTACCAACATATAGGGTGCCTCTGGTGCATCATAGCCCAAAGCTTGTTGTAGAGGTCGTTGGTGTAGTCGCATCGGGCGTTCGTCGCCGAGGAACGAGGAAGCCTACCGGATCGCCCTCGAGTGGGTCGGGCCGTCATAGCCCAATCGTCCATGGTGTTGTGGCCGCCGGCCGTCGCCGAGCCTTGTGACGAACGTAGCGGCGGGGTGTCGAGCATACGAGCGAAGTTGCATCGCGCCGCCCATCGTGTGGCGCCATGGTGTTGACGAACCGAAGGTACCGATGTAGTCGACAGTCCTCGCCCATCCGTGTTGGCGCGAGGTTGCCGGTGAGGTCGCCGTAGATGGGCAGCTTGAAACCGCGAGGGGAGACATCGCGGTGAAAGTGTCCCGCCCTCCCGTGTTGCCGCGCTTGGTATGGAGATGGACCGAGAAGTACCGCTTGGATCACCTGGATAGCGGCATACCTCATGTATTTATTCGGCCGATGATCCGTCGACGTGGTGTTGGGGGGTCTTTTCTTTGGATCTGCAGCTTGCTTGGTGGTGTTCTCCACCATTGTTGATGTCGGGAGGATGTCCGCCAGTGTAGGGGATTGTTGTCGTCAGATGTCGGCGATTGAACGACCGTCGCGTCGGTGATGCCCGGGAAGCGTCGGTGTTCTCATCCGTAGTAGCGCCCATGGGGAAACGTCCCGGTTGCCGGTGTTGACGTTGGCGACCGCAGTGGGGTCGGTGATGCAGGAACTTGTGTCGTGGCTCGGGGAGGCGACGGTGGCGCTTCATGGAGGGGCGTCATCACCGCTGGCGGCGCCTTTGGGGCGTCGGCGTTTCCCCTCGACGTTGGCATAGGTGTCCGGATGTCGTCCTTGATGTTCGTGGTCTTTGGTGTTGAAGTCGTTGTCCTTGGAGTCGATGTTGTCGGTGGTCGGCATGGTGATGGCGAGGACGTCGGGGATGACGTCGTTGGCGCCAATGGGAGGATCATCATCCGTGACCGGGCGTTCTTGAGGGCGTTGTTGGCGATCATGGCGCCCATGGTAGCGTCGGCGTTGTCTATGTTGTTGGCGCTCGGGGAGGTGTCGTTTACCCTTCCGTTGGCGGCGCCGGTGTGGGCGACGTCGTTGTCGTCGATGGTAGGCATGGCGATGTCGAAGACGCCGTGGTTGATGGTGGCGCCCTTGGGAGGGGCGTCGTTGTTGTTGGTGTCCTTGGTGCTTTGGTGTCGCCCAAGATGTCGATGCCCGCGGCGTCGATGTCGACGTCGGTGGCGTCGTCTTGTCGCCCATAGTGACGTTGGCGTTCGATGCTCGATGTCGAGATGACATTGTTGGTGTTGTAGGAACTTATCGTACCGTTGCTGATCACCACCGCGATGAGACATTGTTGGTGTTGTAGGCGATTATAGCATCAACGATTTTGGAGGGTGGCGAGAGCGGCGCCCGGTAGGAGCGTCGTCACCGTCGGGCGGCGCCCATGGCGAGGGACGTCGTCGGTGGTGGGCCGAGGTGACGTCATAGGCGGCGCACGTCGGACGGCAAGGCCGCGTGTTGCGGTGTTGCTGCTGTTGTGGCCACCCGGTCATCGTGGATGTCGATGGGAGGCGGGCATGGCGGCGGCGATGTTGGCGGCGCCCGTGGGTGTGTCGGCGTTATGCGTCGTCGGGCGGCCGATCATCGAAGCTTCTCCGGGAGGGTGGTGAAGTTGGCCCGGATTTCCTTCATGAAATCGCAAGCTCGCGAAATTCCATCCCGGAGCTCGGCGATCTTGTGGTCGCCCATCGAATCTTGGCGTTGGTGGTGGTCGGAAGCCGTCGGTGGTGAGAATCGCCCCGGTCTCCGGATACCAAACCGCCGGAACCCAGCTAGATTGGGCCGAACCGACACGCGTGGATGGCGATCGTAGACGGGAAGAAGGAGATGGAGGCGGTGGGCGTTGGGCGCGGCCGCCACGGCCGGCGGCGGGCGCGCGTCGGGCGCAGGAGGGGCGGCGGCGCTGATGGAGGCGCACGTGCGCGTAGGGGTTAGGAGGACAGAGAGCTGGAGAGTATTTTTGGGTGTTACCCCTTTAATTTTTTTCGATTAAAATTCAACCGATTACATCTCCCTTGTATTTATAGTCCGAGGAAGACTTGCATCTTAAGAAATATCTAGGAGGTTTCCTTATAGATTGGAACACCTCTTGACAAAACAATCTATTTATTTCCTAAATATTTATTCCCTATTATTTTAATAAAGATTGGATGACGACGGCAAAGAAGAAGCGGCGGCGGCGCAAGACGGGGTCGTAAGGCGCACGCCCTAGGCCCTCCTTTTGGGCCGGCCCTTCCTGGGTCATGACATGATACTTTCACCTGGTCCTCGATTATAAACATCAGAACCTCACTTTTGAAATTGAGGTGGTGGTTGAGTGGAGTATATATTTACTTGCATTGGCTTAACCCTTGTTTGGATCCCATGATTAGACATGGTGACAATAATAAGCAATAAAGGAAGCAAACTTAACCCTTGTTTGGATCCCATGATTTAATGTTTAGCTACAAAACTATAGACTATTTCGCTCTTGAAGCTCCAAACAGATGACCATTTATATCTCTATAAATAAGTTTATTATAAAAGTGTATCGAATCGATCTACTCCCTACGTCCCCAAAATGTGTCCTTTTCAGTTTTTGTGCCATAAGTTTAACTTAATTTGTACAAAATACGTGCAATATTTGTATCTTCAAGTAAAAATTTATGAAAAAACTAGATTCAAAGATCTTTTCAATGATACTAATTCTCGCATCATAAATATTAATATTTTTTAATATAAAATTTGTTAAAGTTGTTTATTGGGAAGCACAAACGACATATATATTTTGGGATAGAGAAGTATCTAATGATGCTAATGATGTATTATAAATATTAATATTGTTATTTATATATTATTGGTTAAAGTTAACAAAAGTTGACTTCTCAAAAAGTGAGTACGATTTCTATTTTGAGAGGGAGGGAGTACTAAATAGTGCACTAAACCATGGTTTGATTTGTTAGAAATCTGGGGCCTGAAATGCAAAGTCCCTGTCTCTTATAGTTTTTCACCTTTCCTTTTGTTAATTCTAGCTGAGTAACAAATTGTAGAAAAATTCTGAAATGGAAAAACAGTTTTTTTACTCTTCTACTAACCATATGTACACACGAAAGTATAAGGGCCCCAAAGTATAAAGCAACATGTTTTAACACACTTTGCTCATGTAAAGATTGGTCTATGATTCTATGTTAGTATAGAGTGTTTATGTTATGCCTAAGACTGTCCGCACTCATGTTCCTTTATTTACTTCCTCTATACATACCGCTTCATCAAGATTCTCTCCTTTACAAAGACTCTCTCGCCACCCATCTCTTTTATATCTCTACTTCTATATCAACTCCGCCATCGTAGGGTCCACTTATAATTTTATATAAATGTATGAACTTGTTTTGAAGGATTTATTGACGTAAATTCAATGGTGTCATCGAAATTCAATTTAGTGTTTTATTTTGTGAGTTATAATATTTTTTAGTTGCTTACAATAGTGGAGCCCACCACTCACCTCTCTCTCCTACCCTCCCTCGCGGGTGTGGCGCTAAGAATACCGAGCCAAGGACCGTTTCGGGTCATTTCTAGGGGTGCCGCTTAGGCGTTTTTCACAGTAAAAATGACTCCATGAATCAGTTGCAGGGGGCCGCTACGGTCAGTCTAAGTCTGGAACTTTTTAATAGTATCCTGCAAAATTTTTTTTTAAGATTTATGCCTAATAGAAATTCTGTATAAAGATTTATCACGCAATAACACTTATTTAATTGTACAGAAAACACAAATTATTAAAAATGTGATTATTCACTTCTAATATGTATAGATCAACTAGTGCGAAGACCGACAAAATTTGGTTTTTCTATTTTATGAATTTTATATAATTTCGACAAGTTTCAGCCGATTAAACATAAAATAAAATAAAAAGACATTCTCAAGACAACCAAAAAATTCTCAAGACAACCAAAAAGGGCGTGGTTAAAATTGACAAAATCCTCGGAGCTGGTGCTATATATTAGAAAAAAAAAAAAGTAGGGGTGGTAAAATTAACTTTTCTTTCCGTTTCTGTGAGGGGAAGTGGACCCGATAAATATCGGGAGGTGTGCAAGCGTATCCAGCCGGATCCCAAATTCCAATCCACGCGCCAAAGCCTCAAGCCTCTAGCTGTCGGAAGCAAATCCCTTCCCAACCATGGCGGCGGCGGCGGAGGACCAGATCCCATCCCCGTTCCCGCCCACCTACAGGTTCCGGCCAACGAAGCGCGAGCTCGTCACCTACTACCTCCTCCCGCGCGCCCGTGGCCAGGATCCATTCCCGGGCGTCCTCTTCGAGGACGACGCGGCGGGGAGCACGCTGCCGTGGGACCTCTTCGAGCGCCACGGCGTCGGGAGCGAGGATGAGGCCTACTTCATCGTGCGCACCAGCGAAGCCTGGAGACCCGGCGCACGCCAGGACCGCGGCTGCGATGGCGGCGTCGGGGTTTGGAAGACGCAGAGCAGCCTCGAGAAGCGCGTGCGCGTCTTCGGCGAGAAGGTCAAGGTCCACGTCAGCAATCTCAACCTGCACATGGAGAAAGGCAAGAACAGCGGCGGCAGCGTCGGGTGGGTGATGCACGAGTACACCATCGCCGCCCCGCCCTGCCCCTCGCCCGTCAAGATCTGCCACATTGCCATCAGTGGCCACGGGCGGAAAGCGCATGCGCGTGCCGGATGGGCAAGAACTCTGCCAGAGTAGCAAGTCTGCCAGAGTAGCGGTTGGTCCTTGTTCTGAGGCAATGCTCGATCACGGCTCAGGCGTGGTGTATACTTCCGGAGACGAAGAATCTGCACACCTCCTTCTGACCGACGGCAATACCTTCCGGCGATGCCCTCTTCTTGGTAGCAGCGACTTGCAGTGCTTCCAGTACTCACAGTCAGAGCAGTACCCACAGTTGGAGGAGGCGCAGGTGCCGACTACAGAGCAACAGGACAGCATGGTGCCCCAATTGATGGTCCAACAATCTACCATGCCGGTGGTGGAGCAACTGTCTGCAGGAGAACTGGAGTTTTGGAGCTCGATAGGCGTTGATGTGCAGACCAATTACAGTTTTGAGCGGGAACAATCCACAATGATCCAGAGCAGCTGGATGGTGCCCAATAATGGCGTTATGGCAACAGCGATTGAGAGCAGCTGGGAGGTGCCCAACACCAGCGCCACAGCAGGCGACCTTGATGACTTCTGCAGGTCAATACTCGCTAAAGTGCCGAACAACTGTGCAGCGCCAGACTTCGGCAACATGGCCACCACAACACTGGGCGGTGGCTGCTCATTGATTTGTAAGTAGAAGAGAGTTTTCTGATCAAGAAGTCAAGAATTAACTCACGAATCATTTCGAGCCAACTGTTCAGAGATATGCTCGAGGGTGGTAGCTTGTAGCGAGGAAAGTCTGTGCCAGGAGACTGCACTACCAACTTTTTGTAGCTAGGACTAGATGCAAGCAACTTCACTATGTAATGACTTAAGAACTTTATTATTTAGTGGTGGAAAGCCACCCATTAATGTAACCATCACTAATTTTGTAGCAACTTGCACTAGGATGCAAGTAATTAATTTTCAATAAAGTTTTGTTTTTTACCAGATATCAGTCATCAACAAGAAACACCTACAAATTATTTTTCCATGACATAGTTTTCAGCATTTTAGGATAATGTTGTTTCTCATATTTGATTCACCAGAAACAAAGAATGAAAAGAACAAAATTTGTAACTCACAAGCATTTGCAGGGCGCCATCTTTCTCAATGCGTGGCTCTGGTATGCATCTAAGAATTGCCTCAAAAAGGGGTCCTAGGTCATCAGCTAAATTATCTGGAGATAGACTATTGTTTGGAAATCACACTGGCATGTTGAAACAAAACATGAACATGTGGATTAGGACAAGACACGTGTTGATAAACTGAAAACAAATTATATGAACAATAGGATAGCCATAATTACGTGTTCATCTGTTGCATTTAATTCAATAAATGGTTCAAATGTTGAATTCACCACAAACTCAGGACGAGCGGTAGGTCTGTCAATCTTGTTTACAACTACAACAACAGCGTGTCCAAATTCTAGAGCTTTCTTCAGAACAAATCTTGTCTGTGGCATCGGCCCCTCTACATAATCGACCTATATAGCAGATAACCTTCAATTAAGTAAAGGTTAGATATAATATATACCACATTAGTGGTCTCTCTACTGTTTTTTTTCTTTTTAAAAACATGGATACACTATTCAGAAAGCCAATTTGATAGGGGCTTGGTAACATGCAGTGAAAAAGGGAATATGTACATAATGTGAGTACAATGTTTGATTGAATATATACAAAAGGCATGTCAAAATTGGTAGCATCCCATGACTATGTATGGGACAACTAACTGCAGTAAAGCACATAAGAATCCAAAAAAAAATATGTCAAGTCCAAAAATAACCAAAACATGAAAGGAGAAAAAAAGTCACTGTTTGGGAAATAAAACAAAGTAAAGTAACTAGTACCACAAAAATAACCCCAAGGGAAGACTGCCCCAGCGGCATTGTTTGAGCTAGAAACCATATTCACTTTGGGCCAGCAAAGGGCCCCGAAGACTGCATACAGCGAGAAGCATTTTTAGTGCAGCATCTGATCACAAGGATAAAATTCAAAAGAGAAAGCACCAAATGAGCTTCTAAAATTAAAGATAAAAAAGATGTGGAGGCTGTTGAGGCCTCAATTAATCCCAGCAGTTCCTTTTATCTTATATGATTTGCTTTACTCACAGACTTCCTCAAGAAATATGTGATGAATCATAAGGCGCCAATCTCAAATTGAGAAGGCAAAACTCAAGTACTCAAAAAATGCTATAAATTTTATTATATTGCAAATGAAATTCACCAGCATTGTGGCATTGGCTCAGTAATACTTTACTAGTGTTTTGACGCGCGCCCATGCGCGCGGGTGTTGGCCGTATGTTATTAGGGAAGACGAACATGCATGAGCAATAGTTGTTGACACAAATTGAATAGGAAAGCTTGAAGGGTGCACAGCCAGCAACTGAAATCCACAAACGTATGCTCTGTAGAGCACAGGTACACGAAACGAACAGGAGGGTACATAATCATACAACGAATCCAGTACAATGAAACATAAGCGGGGGCCGGAGGGAATCTATCAGAAAGCACAGAACAACACCAAATGCTCTCACAAGAGCTAAACCATGTTGAAAGTAAATGTGCATACATCACAAACGGAGCTGAAACCGCAGTTCGTAGCTCAATCAGTTCTTGGTACGTACACTACATGAAGGACCTCAATGGCTTATCAGAAGAACACGATCCTGCAAGCGTTCATACGGTATCTAGATTCTCACCGAGATGCAAGCTAGTGTAGCAGCTTGGTCTGGTGCACAAAATGAGTATGCCAACAACCCTATAGGTCATACATGGGTGTGGCCAAAGCAAGGGCTACTTGAGTAATAAGCTTATATCAACTAAAGAAAGAAGTTCATGTTACTGAAATAAGTTCTTGCTGCCTAGAGGGCCATCAAAGGGCCAATCGAACACAGAAGCAATGAGACGTTAGTTTCCGATGCAGAGACACCACGCCAACCCAAAAACAGGCATAAGTCTTCTCTGGACGGCAGATGTTAGCGAGCCAGTCCACACAAAAGTCTGGATATGCCTATTTGTTCCTGCATACGAAAATGACCTCGTTGTAAATTTAGAAAGCCATACATGGTGTTATCAGGCATGCTGGAAGCACAATTCGCGTGTGCCTATGAACCAGTCAATATTGCCCATTCTTTTTTGGAGGTAGAGTGACATGATGTGCAAATGACGCTATAGGGTTCTTGGCACAACGTTTTTTTTGCGTTTAGAATAAAGGGCTAATGCTTCGCACAACACGTATTTTTACTTAAAAAATAAACTAAGATGTATGTCACAAAGGCAAAATGATTCCATATGTGTAGGCCTCAAACTATAGGACAAGTAGTAAAAAAAGGCTCTTAAACACGTGGAGTATACAACAGACCTTAAGACATGGGTCACGGTGAGCATGGATGGTTGAGATATCACCTATAAAGCGAGATAATGGAGGGGAAAGACTATCTGGCAAAGTTATATAGCACATGTGTCCGTGCAGTACTCAAAACCATAAAATGCTATGATATTTTTTAACCAAGTTGGCTAATTTTTGGACACAAGGCAAAGCGAGACATGCGAAGGTCATGGTTAAATAAGGGCCTTGAAGTTAAGGGTCGTACCTTATCTACCCGCCGACCAGAAGCGTGAGACTCTTCCGAGAAGAGCGTTCACCATCGGACGCTGGACTTCGGCATGTGCAAATACTGCGAGAAGTTACGAGAGAAGGTATTTGTGGATTAGTACGTATGATTGAAGCAAACAATGGTTCGTAATTCACAAAACAACAGTAAGAAGTGAGGGGAATAGCAGGCATGGATCCAAATCTGTAAAATAGGGACTGGTCGATCCACAAGAATACACCGTAAGCATACACTCGAGTCCGGGTGCATCCAAAGCAAAGACGTAGTTTCTTCATCATCCGCCATAACAAGCTTGCGACGGGTTTTGCCGCTTCGGCCCGACCACCGCATATTAGTAGCAATTAGTCACAGATGCGAAAAACCATGTTGAATAAGGCTGAATCGCGGGTCGCGATATTACCCCCGCCTTTACGCTTGTTTGATACCGGTGTCTCGGGGAGAGTCGATTGGAGGGTGCGACCGCAGGAAACAATGGACATGAGATTACAAATGCGCATTACCGCCGAGGTAGTAATTGCCGGATCAAATGAACATCAAGAGTGAGTCCGTTATGCCGTACAAAGGGTGCCATATTCCACTTTAAAAACCAGTTGAGCAATGAATTATTAAGAGAGCAAAGACGCACCCCGGTAGGATTTCATGAGCCCTCCGACAAACAAGGCGACAATTGGGACAGCCTCATCCCCTGTTGTACACACCCCGAATATCGGCGCGTGGCCCTCCGTCCCCAACAGAAAGTGATCTTGATCTCGGAGTAGCCGCGCAGATAGGAGAATAATGATTCGGTGGTAGACATCAAAGGCGCGCACAATAGCACAAAAGCGGATAAACTATATCTTTGAATAGACGATGTAGCACCTTAGGTCCCTAAGGACGATGTGCCTTGACACCGTAGGGCGCTTGTTAGGCGGTGAAACAGTCGCACATCGAGACCTCCACCGGTGTTCCAATAGTATCCGTGGTGATAGAATCGAGAAGTAGAGTAAATGAAGGTAAGAAGGATCTCGAAACCATTTACGTTGGCGGCCCGAGAACTCACCAAGAAAATTGGTAGTGTCACCAAAGCATGGGCGGCCGAGGCCATCTATAGGAGTGATCCCGTATGCATATCTTGGAAAATCGAGGCGCATCGGTCCTTGCGGGTGACACAGTGGTGTGCGGGGTGAACTCCACCATGTATGGAGCATCAACGGCCCCCAGAGCCCGACTTTGCATTGAAACTCGAAAACGGCGAATGACATAAATGCCATCTTCCCTGCACAAGCGGGCTCTTGGCTTCAACTTCAAAAAGTGTGGATTTCAAGATAGAGGTTGTTTCCTGCGGCAAACAAATGTAGCAATATAAACAAACAGATTACCATAGAATTGTATGGACCATGCATCGGGTGCAAGGTCTATGCTTCATTTATGGGCTGCACTATATTTTCTATGGAATCGAGGTCTCAGAAGTCCTTAGGTAGAACAATGCCAATCTAATACAAATCAGGCTTTGTTTTGTGTATTGCATGGCTGTTGAACCAAATGCAAGTACACCGTAAGAAAATAAATCGAGGCTTTGTTTTGTGTTGTCGTTCATTATGTGTTGAGGTAGCGAAAAAGAACGTGAGACGGACACCGCCGTCAACAAACACAAGGTCAACATCTTTGTATGGGACCATCGTCGGTTCCTCCACGATATTCCCACTTGCGCATGACCCAACACGATGACCGCATGCCGGTCACCGTATTAAACGAGGGACAAGCACGAGAAGAAGGCCATTGCTCCAAGGCGCATGTAACCACGGTGTCAAGAAACCATATAGGTAAGCAGGAAATTTGGACGGTACTGAACAAAAGGAGAGTAGCAGTTTGAAAACTTTGGATAATGTGGCTATTTATGAGAATATATAAAGATCCATGGTAGAAAGAATCTCGTGGCAAAACATACTCAAAATAGAGAAACAGATACAAAAGACAGAATGAAATAAGGAACATATAAGGTGTATATGAAACTGGCGGCATAAAAATCGAAAAACCTTCAAACAAGACCAAAGGGAAATCACCTAACAAATTAGCTATTCAAGCACATTTGTGTCCATGCTGCGGTTGGTCGCGCCGCATGACAAGTATCTCTTGGTAGACAATATTTTGTGTTTCATCCGTACAATAATAAACAAGGACACGAAAAGGGCGGACTCAATCTAGGAACAAATAGGGCCAACCTTTCAACAAGCATCAACGTAGTCTTGGGTGAAATGGCCGCGGCCCGGATGCACCCGCAACATTAACAGGGCCTAATGGAACAAAAAAGGTGCGCACACCAAACATGTCGGCCCAGGCATATCTAAAGAACACGCCTCAACAAATTGTTCAAACAAGCTACTACCGACTTAGCAATTTTCTTCCGCCTAGAAATTTCATACGCTTACGCCGAGATTCGAAGGCGATAGAGCTGGCCGGGCATATAATGTGCACCTTCCACTATAGAAAAGTGTGGTAGAAGCGGTTAATCAAAGATCAATAGAAGGGCGCTAGATGCAAAGCACATGGACAACGAGGAACAGGCACATACGCTTCCTTTTTCGCTGATTGGATGGGATAGATCGAGACACCCGGGACGAAGCTAAGCAAATAGCCGAGAAGTGAAGCAAAATAAGATTTTTTGCACACAAGGAATTATATACAGCGTGACACGGGACCATGGAAACGCGCTAAAGGCGTGGGCACATACATGGCCCTCACGGAGCTAAGGAAGCCACGGACGACCGCGTCGACCTCGCATCCTAGAAAGCGGCTACAAGGGAAACGTAGAAACATCCATTGATGGGAACAACCATAGGACCATAATGCCCGAAGGAGATCCTCGGAGGAATTTTGAATTGGTAACCGTCAATACGAATTTAGCTTTCAAAGTAAGAACCACCGCCCGCAGGTGAGAACGTTCATTTTTCAAATAGCAATACTGTTTGTCTACACAAGGTAAAGCCATCCTAATGCAAATCGAAGGTACCACGATAGCATGTTCATGTAGCGAGGATTTAGTGGTTACGAAAGGTACCCTAATTTGATCCACACAAGCGTATCGGTGTGTAGTGGCACATATAAGTGTCTAGTGTGTAGTGTCACTAACCTAGTTAGAAGCTATGAAGAAAGGCAGAGGATATAGATTGATTAATCATCGAGGTGGCTTAACGTAAGCGGTATAGATTCGGTTGGCCTAGACTTGAACGTAGCAACGAACATATTAGAATTTATAAGTTGTAGAACGTATAAGATTCCAAGAAGTACGACCAACAATCCCGCAATTCTATTGATCGAAGTTCAAAGACGTAATAAAATTCGGATGCAATGTAAAGCGTACACAATTTACGGAGAGATTTTTTTATGAAAATTTCTATAGAGATTAGAATTATGAACACCTCTTTCATAAGGCGAGCTTGTAGGACAAGCTCATCATGTTCTTCGATAGCAATTACGGTACACAAACACGAGCTCTTCAAAATTGTAATCTACGACTACAAACCCATAAAGGTTACGTCAGAAAAGGATATGGCTTGCGGGCAGCTCGCTCATATGCCCGGAAGAAAAAAAACTACGACAAAGAAGAATGTATCTTGAAAGCGACAATGCCGGTATAGAGAAAATTAGAACGCGAGAAGAGGGGTAAAGCCAAAGATACCGAGAAGAGGACCACGAGGTGCGCTCCACCGAACCCGACCGCGCTCTCACCAATGTCCTTCCCTCTTCTCCGGCGGCGACTCCACACGGGCTCGTCGCCACTCTCGGCGGCGAGGGCCGAGAAAACGCAGCGCGGCGGCGCCGATGAGCGGAGCCGCACTAAAGCCAGCCAGCGAGAGATCAAATGGATCGATTCGGGCGACGGGGCGGCGGGATGGCGCAAGGGAGGAGCAAGATAGGCGAAAACGGGGAAGAGGAGCTACCAAATGCCAGAACGAGGCGGGCGAAAAACGGAGGGAGTCGCTGGTTTTATCACGTAAAAGGAGCGGCGTGACAATTGCGAGATGGAGGAAGGCGTGGTCGCCGACGGGGGCTCCACAAGAACTGCAGGGCGCTGTCCCCACCCAGCGAGGAGGGGCGGGAACTGCGGGCGGCCAACCGCCCGGCCGGGCGACCATGGCCGTGCCACGACCGCCGTCGCGGGCCCCGCGGCAAGCGCCTCGAACGGACGGCGCAGCGACAACGCAAATCGAAGCAAAAGCGGAAGCCATACCGCGGGCCCCATGACGCCAAAGCGCCGCCACGACGACCAGCCCGGACGCCGGTTTGAAGCTAGATGGGGCGTGGCTCGTCGGCCGATGGGCGGACGGCGGCGTCCCCGCATGAAACGCCCGGGGCAACCGGCGGATGGGGCGCGCCCGCCCAACCAATAGCAGGCCGACAACGCCTCACGGCACGGTCAAGCGGCCGACGAGGCGAGCACGCCGCGCCGGGGCGTCGTGGGACCGCGCGCAATAACGGTACGGCGCCAGTCAACTCTGCCGAGCCGTTCATCACTGGATCAAGCGACCCACGGTGAAAACAGATAACGTGGGACGCTGTGGTTGCGTGTTTTCTCCACACCAAATATTACTTTTAAATCCAAAGATATATAAAGAACCATATAACACCTCACTGTAAATGGATATTTTCACTGTATTAAACACAAAGAACCATATAACTCCTTTGGTTGAGCCTACCTGTGATACTACCAAGTTTTATATAACTTTCTAACTGGAATGTTCATGTTCGCGTTATTATGCCAAAACATGCACAAGCAGAGCAGATTTATACCTTGACCTCCATGCCACGCTAAAGTTCTCCTGCATACTCTGTATTAGATACGTTCACAGAAGCCAGCAATTAAGCATTGAAGAATTTACAAATATATGGAGGCAATGAAAGATAAGTGCAGACATAGGTTGCGAACATGAATCAAGATTGGAGACTTAGCAATCCAAGAGTAAAAATAATAATAATAATACAACTATTTCTTGATTGTGAATGTTGTAAGTAATTATTCTTCAATAAAGTTTTCTCTTTTAGTGAATGCCAGATATCAGTCATCAACAAGAAACACCATAAATTAATTTTCCAGGACATGGCTTTCAGCAGTTTAGGATAACGCTGTTGCTCATATTTGATTTGTATAATTGGTTAGGCATGAAACTTTAAGTTTCACCACAGATGATGGTACATTAACAAAAAAAAACAGAAAAGAAACCCATTGTTTTACAGTTTAGGAGGCACAATTCATGAAATAAAAACAATAATTACAAGTAACGAAAGCAGTTTTTAGAGTTTTTTTTTTTAATGCAGAGACCAGAGAGCTGTGTTTCATTGTATTAAGGAGAATGGTTGGTCCTAAATAGGATAGTCACTCATATAAGGACCAAATATGAGCGAGGCAATTACACAGACTCAAAACTCTTGCACATAGCTAAAAGCATATGTGTGGATCCTCACTCATAGCTAGAAGCTGCTAAAAGCATATCACCATGTGTTATGGATGCTGTTAGGCTGGGAGGACTGAGGAGGGAGAGAGGGCAGAGGGCAGCTGTGCTACAATTCCGCGTGCTACAGTACCACGGGTACCGTTCGCGTGGTGAGGGAGCATAGGGTTGCAAGGGCGCAAGAAGGCGGCCGCGGGGCTTTGCCCACGGCCGGCAAGAGAGAAGGGATTTCCTTCTAATCTCTTGCTTCACTATAGATTGGTACATCTCCCCTTGTTATTATATAGAGAGATCATACTTGGTCCCTAAGCAAGCGACTAAGACTACCCACAGTGGTGAGCATCGGTGAGCATCGATATGTCAGTAAGCATCGGTCCATGAAAGAGTAGCAATGTCTAAGCATCGGGTGAGACCCACCAAATATATAAACAAACAAGGAGCAGCGGCAATGTCAGTGAGCATTGGTTGAGACTCTCCCTGTCTCTGCATATGTGCTACTATTGTTTTTTATGTTGTCGGCACCGGATCAAGTTGAAGCCTCGATGCCAGGAAAAAAAGTCTTAGCACCGCACCCCACAATGTGATGCCACGATGCTTGAAGCTAAAATGTGGTTCCAAGCATCGGCAAACCTGCACGCTCTGGCCAGTCTAATTAACCCCTAATACTAACAGGACATGGCCCAATAGGCCCACGGAGTACTCCTCTAACACCATGACTCATACACATACACTGCATCCATGAAAATGAAATGTGGGGACTGTGAACAATATTGAAGCACCAACCATGCAAATCAGAAACAGAAAATGATGCACCAGAAACAAAGAATGAAAAGAATAAAATTTGTAACTCACAAGCATTTGAAGGGCGCCATCTTTCTCAATGCATGGCTCTAGTATGCATCTAAGAATTGCTTCAAAAAAGGGGTCCTAGGTCATCAGCTAAATTATCTGGAGACAGAGCAGCCTTTCCTTTAATTCCACTTGCATAGACTGTTTGGAAATCACACTTGCATGTTGAAACAAAGCATGAACATGTGGATTAGGACAAGACGCATGGTGATAAACTGAAAACAAATTATATGATCAATAGGGTAGCCATAACCATTTACCTGTTCGTCAGATGCATTTAATTCAATAAATAGTTCAAATGTTGAATTCACCACAAACTCGGGACGAGCAGTAGGTCTGTCCATCTTGTTTACAACTACAACAACAGCATGTCCAAATTCCAGAGCTTTCTTCAGAACAAACCTTGTCTGTGGCATCAGCCCCTCTACAGAATCGACATATATAGCAGAAAATCTTCAATTAAGTAGAGGTTACATATAATATATACCACATTAGTGGTCTACCTACAGTTTTTTCTTTTAAGAAAGGATATAGATTAATACACTATTCAACCAATTTGATAGGGGCTTGGTACCATGCAGTGAAAAAGGGAACATATACATAATGCGAGTACAATGTTTGATTGAATATATACAAAAGGCTAAAAAATTGGTAGCATGAAGCATCCCATGACTCCAATGACTATGTATGGGACAACTAACTGCATTAAAGCATATAAGAATCCAAAAAAATATATCGAGTCCAAAAATAACCAAAACATGAAAGGAGAAAAAAGTCACTATTTGGGAAATTAAACAAAGTCAAGTAGCTAGTACCACTAGCGGAACTCCTTCCCCCATGTTGAGAGCATGCTCAACCTCCCCACCAAAATCTGAATGCCCAGGAGTATCAATTATATTGATTTTAGTGCGTTATTGATGTATTCTTGCTCAGAATCGTGATTCCTCTTTTCCCGTTCTAGGTCATTGGAGTCCATTATTCTTTCGTGCACAACTTGATTATCTCGGGCGACAGCACAGCAGCATGGGGCACAGCATGGCGAGGAGGCGCCGCGTGCAAAGCTACCGCCTCACCAGTTCAGGATGGCGGTCATGGACTCATGACTTAGGAGGTATATATCAACATATGATTTAGGTGGTCTTGCCAGATGGAGCTATATATCAACACATCATCTATAAAAACAACCACAAACTTTTTCGAGTGTGTTGCCCAAAACACCATTCATAACTTCTTGGAAAGTAGGGGGACCTCCAGTTACTCCATATGGCATAACCTGGTACTCAAAGTGACCATTATGTGTCTGAAAGGTTGTTTTGAACTCATCACCTTCAGCCATCCTGATTTGATGAAAACCAGAACACAGATCTAAAGATGTAAACCACTGAGCACCATGTAATTCATCAAGTAACTCATCTATTATAGGTAGAGGGTATTTGTTCTTTCTTTGTTAAAGCATTAAGGCACCTGTAGTCAACAAAGAGTCTCCAATCACCAGTTTTTCTTCTTTACTAGCAATACTGGAGATGAAAAAGGACTTGTGCTTGGCTTGATCAGTCCTTTTGCTAACATCTCTTGTATCTGTTTTTTAATTTCATCTTTCTGAAATGGATTGTATCTGTAGGGCCTTATCCTGAATGGAGCTGCTCCTGGAATCAAAGGGATTCTATGATCTCCACTCCTTCTTGGAGGTAGGCCAGGTATGGGTTGAAAAAGTGAAGAATAATTGTCCACCAATGTCTGTATTTCAGCAGGTAAAGCTTCAGTGACAGATGGACTTGACCCATTAACTTGTATTTCATGCAGCTGGATACAATGTAGTATTGAGTCTTGTTTCACCATGACATCAAGTTGAGAAGCATCAATGTCAGGACCCATGACCAGTTCTGTGGTAATCCCATGAATTCTCACTATCTTGCATTCATGCTTGATTTCAAACCACTTATCAACCCAATGTACATTCATGGGGCTGATACTGCCAAGCCAATCCATTCCAAGCACAACATCATATGACTCAAATGGTAATATCTTAAAAGTTGTTCTGAATGACACACCTTGAATATACCAAAGCTGGTCAGGTATTTCATGAGTACAAGTCAGAGTGTTACCATTTGCCACTGTCGCTGACACAAGATATGTTAATGGCCTCTTACCAGGTAATCTAGCTGCCATAGCCTCACTCAGAAAACAGTGTGTGCTACCAGAATCAACTAGCATAAACGCTTCATGTTTGGAGATAAAACCCCTGAATCTAACAGTTTCATGATTTTCCAGGCCATTCGTAGCTTGCATGGATATATTCATCAACTCATCATCAGATGTATCAAATTCAGACTGAGTAGCAACTGGTTCGAGACAAGAATTCCCATACCTCTTCCATGGCATGCAGACCTGGATTCCACTTTTCTCCACACATGAAACATAAGCTTTTTGCTCTTCTATATCTTTTTTTCGAGTTGCAAGCTTGTCTTCACTTGATTTGGAAGCAGTTGAGGACAATGTCTTCTTATCATCACCAGGACTTGGGGAGTATCTTGGTTGATAACCAGGATTAGTGCCATTGGTTCCCTTCATCAGCATTGGACCTTTTAGAATACCAGGGTTCATTCTTCGTGTAACTTGGTGAAATCCCCAACAGAGCTTCCTCCTACAAAGTAGCCAGGGAACTCGCAGTGTCCAGATCTTTTGGTTTGTGCATAATCACAACAGCACAAATCTCTTTCTTAAGACCATCTATAAACCTATCGGTGATCACTCTCATAGGTAGGTTTGGGTCGTGGGCTAGTAGTTGGTGTACTAGATCACAAAATTGGGTAGTGTACTCATCGACAGTGGTAGTTTGGTTGAGGTGGAAAAATTGGCTGATGAGGTGGTAATGTTCATCCTTATCAAACTTAATACTAACAGCATCACAAAACTCATACCAATTCATGGCTAACAACTTAGCTTGCTGAATTTGATACCACAAACCAACAGATCCAGTGAGATTCATAGTAGCAAATTTGACCCACATTTTAGGCTCAACTTCATACACATCAAAAGAATGACTCACAGTTTTTGATCCACAATCTAGGTTGAGAACCATCGAATTTAGGAAAAGGGAAATCAGGCATTGCAGGATTATGGTGTGGTTTCACAGAGTGATCACCACTAACGACTGGTGGCTCCAGATATGGTATAGATGGGAATTGTTCAGATCCTGCGCACCTTAGAATGGTTGGTGGCACCCCATGACCAGGTTGGCGGTGGCCATGAGGCCCAAACGTCGCCCCTATTGGGGTCGGCTCCAGCACGACGGAGCCCGACGTGTTCGACGACGAGGAAGCTGGTGGTCCTCCAAAGCCGATGGTGATGCGGACGCGGAGATGGTGATGCCGCTCGTGGGTAGAGGTTCCTCCAGAGGTATTCCGCCGAGCACCTTGTCAACCTTGGCGCCGAACTCGCTGACGAGGGACTCCAGCACGTGTACACGGCCGTCGACTTCAGGCTTCTAGGTACGGATCTCCGAACGCATCTCCTTTATCTTCGCCATGGACGACAGGAGCTCGTTGATTCCGTTGGAGTTCCTCTCGAGGAGCGCCAGGATTTGGCCGAACTGCTCCTCCGGTGATAGCACCGCCATTTGCCGCCGCGTGAGATACGGATGCGCTGCCAGGACTGACGAGTCTCCGATACCGGATGTAACCTGACTACGGTAGATAGATTGATGGGTGCCATTGGGTGGAAACTAAATTCGATAACTCGACACAACAGCAACCGCCAGGAGCTCGCCGCCGACGCCGCTGCGGCTCGGGTTCAATCACGAGTTCAAGTTCTGTCAATCTCACGGAATACATACGGAGCACGAAGCATTCCCTTCGCCCGTTACATGGGCCTGGAACGGTAAAGGCAACGGAAATTAAGAAAGGCCCACGAGCTGGTCATCTTCTGGGCTTGACTCCATTCATACCCAGTCCGGCCCGCTCACCTTCAAGTTTGGCTTCGTCATCCTCTTCCCGCTGGCAGCTGGAGTGTGCTTCAGATCTTGATCATCCATCGGGGAAGAGCTCTTGCTGTTGGAGTAGCTGACACGGCGTTCTCGGCGCCATCCGCGCTGCTGGGCTGTACGCGGGCGGCTGCGCTTGCGCCCTCCGCGCGCGTGGTAGCGGCATTAGTCGCGCTTCGCGGCTTCCGGCATTAGCGCCGGCGGCGTCACGCGCTTGTGGCTGGCCAGTCCATGCGTGTTGGACCAGCGGCCGGCCTTCCCAGCCTCCCCGCGCGCCCGGCGACGTCCACGCGGTACCATCACGGCGGCGCCTCGGACGCGACGCGTGCGCACCTTCTCCGCCGCCTCGGCCTCCGTTTGCGCCCGCCCAGCGCCCGCCGCCGGCGCGCGCGACGCTCTCCAGCGCCCGCGCCGTCCCGAAGTGCGCGACGCCTCGAGGGCGCCCTGCCCTGGGACCCCGACAAGATGCGCGGCCCGGGCGGCCGTTGTCGCCCGACCCTGCCACCTCACGGCGCCTCATGACCGCTTCCATCGCTCCATCCCCATGCCGCGAGCCCTCCACCCGCCCGCTCCGCGGAGTGCACAGCCACCATCGCGTCGTCGTGCGCCTTGAAGCGCTACCGTTCGTTTGCGCGGACCATCTATCGAAGCCCCCCCAGAAGGCTTTTGCCCCTTCGCCCTCCAGTGTACGGGCTATCTACCCGGGCGCCTCGGCGATGAGAGGTTGAAGAGCATGGGGATGGGGTGACGAGCAGGGGCCCGCTTGCCAGCGGAGAGGAGTCAAACAATTTAAACTTAGACTACATTTATAGAAAATAATATTAGTATTTATATTTTAAGATAAACTTTTATGAAAACATATTCTATCTAATGATACTTGTTTTGTATTGTAAATGACATACTTTTTAAATATAACTATAGTAAAAAATTTAAATTGTTTGACTCCTCCAAAGACAAGGGATGGAGTGAGTATATTAGTACTCCAGTATGGAAACACGTACTCCATCTATATCACAATTAGATGATGTTTTGGACAAGGTTTGGATCAAACATTGGTAATATAAACAAGGTTAGGAAATGTGAAAATTATATCAATACATTTGTCTTGAAAATTACTTTTATAAAAATATACATATATAACTTTCTAATAAATATTTTTATAGAATGAAGAAGTCGAGTTGTGCTTTGGAGACCATGTCACTTTGTCCTAAACGTCATCTAATTGTGATATAGAGGAAGTATTTCATTAAAAAATAAGTCTATAGCTAGTATTTATTTTTTTCTAAAATAATGCACTTCTAGTGTAGTCCTCCCTTGATTATGGGTTCCATTGCTCTGCAAAGCAATTTCTTCGCCATCCACACATGAATCATCGAAGAGAAAATCAGGAAAATAAATAAAATCGACAAAATCAGAGAAAGTATATAAGTCCAGTTCAATGGAGAGTTTCACCTCCCGGTTTACAAGATGTGAAACTTTGGTATGAAAAGGCCTCCCTCAATGCACATTTTAATAGGCTTATGGTCCCACAACCTCTCACATTGCATGTTTTAATTGCATAGTTTCATGATGAAACATTATTTACTACCTCAATGGGGATTTCCCCCGCGTTTCCAACACATGTGAAACAATGCCCAAAGGTTTCACCATGGTGAAACTTTTTTTTCTCTCTCCTAAGCGTTTAAATGCAAAAAAAAAAGATTTGTTGATGTGGTGGCAGATTTAATGTGCATTTAAACACTAATGAAACCTCCATTGAGACTGGTCTAAGAGGACGGATTCACGCCTGCAGGGTACATGTGGCGCCCGCCGCTCGGGCCGCCACCACTGTGCAACCAGCCAACTCCGCCTACGCTACCGCCTCTTGCCGGCCAGGGCGCCCACGTGGTTGTCCCCTTGCGTGTGCACCCAAGAGCGCCCTGCCGGCGGCGAGGACTTTGTGCTTGCCGACCAGATGCGCCTGCACCACTAACTCTGCGTGGCCTGGCACGCTGAACTATGGAGGAGAGGAGCAGGGACCGCTCCCACGGCTGGAGGAGACGAGGAGCAGGAAGTGGAGGAGAGGAGAGGGTAACGAACGAGAGATGTGGTGCAGCCGTGTGCGTGGAATGGATAGTGAGAGAAGCGGAGCCAGAAGATAAGGTAGTGGCTCTTTTTTTTTTTTTTTTTAATTTACGTGGTTGTGGTCATTGCTACATGGGTATTAAAACACATGTACTCTATCATTGTGTATATGAATTAGAATATTGTGTCAAACGGAGTAAATGGAGGAAAAAAAAATAGTATAACGTGATCATTGATTGAAATCTTCAAAATCTCTAATACACATAACTAGAATAAATTAGAGTGTATAACATTATCATTGATTAATAATATCTTCAAATCTCTCAGGCACATAAGAGTACGAAAACCTTCGGTGATCGAGTTCAGGAGAAATTGTCCCGGTGCAATGAGCATATTTTGCTAATTAATTAAAAAAAAAGGCGGGGAAGAGAGCATAAAACTGACTTTGCACGTGCTTTTCCGTTTCCGTGAGGGTAAATGAAATCACGGTGCGTGAACGACGGAATAAATATCCAGGTGTCCAAGAGTATCCAGCCGGATCCCAAATTCCAATCAACGCGCCAAAGCCTCAAGCCTCTGTGGCTGTCGGAAGCAAATCCCTTCCCAACCATGGCGGCGGCGGCGGAGGACCAGATCCCATCCCCGTTCCCGCCCACCTACAGGTTCCGGCCAACGAAGCGCGAGCTCGTCACGCACTACCTCCTCCCGTGCGCCCGTGGCCAGGATCCATTCCCGGGCGTCCTGTTCGAGGACGACGCGGCGGGGAGCACGCTGCCGTGGGAGCTCTTCGAGCGCCACGGCGTCGGGAGCGAGGATGAGGCCTACTTCATCGTGCACACCAGCGAAGCCTGGAGACCCGGCGCACGCCAGGACCGCGGCTGCGATGGAGGCGTCGGGGTTTGGAAGACGCAGAGCAGCCTCGAGAAGTGCGTGCGCGTCTTCGGCGAGAAGGTCAAGGTCCACGTCAGCAATCTCAATCTGCACATGGAGAAAGGCAAGAACAGCGGCGGCAGCGTCGGGTGGGTGATGCACGAGTACACCATCGCCGCCCCGCCCTGCCCATCGCCCGTCAAGATCTGCCACATTGCCTTCAGTGGCCACGGGCGGAAAGCGCATGCGCGTGCCGGATGGGCAAGAAGTCTGCCGGAGTAGCAAGTTTGCCAGAGTAGCGGTTGGTCCTTGTTCTGAGGCAATGCTCGATCACGGCTCAGGCGTGGTGTATGCTTCTGGAGACGAAGAATCTGCACACCTCCTTCTGACTGACGGCGATACCTTCCGGCGATGCCCTCTTCTTGGTAGCAGCGACTTGCAGTGCTTCCCGTCTGCAGCGTCAGAGCAGTACCCACAGTTGGAGAAGGCACAGGTGCCGACTACAGAGCAGCAGGACATCATGGTGCCCCAGTTGATGGTCCACCAATCTACCATGCCGGTGGCGGAGCAACTGTCTGCAGGAGAACTGGAGTTTTGGAGCTCGATAGGCGTTGATGTGCAGAGCAATAACAGCTTTGAGCAGGGACAGTCCACAATGATCCAGAGCAATTGGATGGTTCCCGATAATGGCGCCATGGCAACAGGGATTGAGAGCGGTTGGGTGGTGCCCAACACCAGCGCCACAGCAGGAGACCTTGATGAATTCTGCAGGTCAATACTCGCTAAAGTGCCGAACAACTGTGCAGCGCCAGACTTCGGCAACATGGCCACCACAACACTGGGCGGTGGCTGCTCATTGATTTGTAAGTAGAAGAGAGTTTTCTGATCAAGAAGTCAAGAATTAACTCACGAATCATTTCGAGCCAACTGTTCAGAGATATGCTCGAGGGTGGTAGCTTGTAGCGAGGAAAGTCTGTGCCAGGAGACTGCACTACCAATTTTTTGTAGCTAGGACTAGATGCAAGCAACTTCACTCTGTAATGACTTAAAGAACTTTATTATTTAGTGGTGGAAAGCCACCCATTAATGTAACCATTACTCATTTTGTAGCCCTATCCTTCTATCATTCTGTAGCTAAGGAGAAGGGGCAATAGTTTTTATCATTCTATAGCCACCCATGACTGTAACAATTACAGTACCCAAATCTATGGGTCTATATATGTGACAATGTTAAGTTCTATATAATCTTCGGCTGTTCATAATTGCACTTCCTTACCAGGGTCCATAGAGTCATGTATACAATACCTATAAATGACCTACAAATATGTGTAACAGCTAAGAATTTTGTGGAAACAGTGCACACCTTATGGGTGGCCCAAGTTACTACTCCAACAGACTAATTAGCTGATTTAATCATCACAAAACTGCCATATAAGCCTATACCTCATTCTGGCAACTTTTAGTTTTGTCTGTAGACCACCAAAAATAGCCTCATTATTACTTGTGTGGAATGCCATGCAGCCGTCATACCAGACCTAGCAATGGAGCATGCAGCTCATATCTAAAGTTGATGCCTTGAGAAAAATTGATGCGATAGTTTTACTTTTTCTTTGAAACTTTTGGATTCTTGCACATGCGGATGCTTGCAGGAGTAACCTCTACTAGCTCATCTTCTTGGATAAACTCTATGCAGTCATCCAAACTATAGCTTAAAGCTTCATCAAGAACCACTGCAAAATATGAAACACAAAAATTCAGCACTTGGACCAAATCCTAAGAGTCAATAGATACAAATATTCGTATAGTATTAATTATTAAAACATTTCCATGTATATATTGCTCATTTCAGCACTTACAAGAAGAATAACCTACATTGCCTGCAATACATGACTATATTCCAAGATCTCTACTCTTTCTTGTTCCAAAATTTTAGCTTTTTTATTTTGCAGTAGCTTGGGAGGTTTTTCAGAAGAGAATTCAGTCACAGTACACAAATTTCGTCATATAAGAATTAAAAGGTTGCAGGTCTGGTAGCAACGGAAAAACAAAACAATCCAACTGCAAGTGCTGAGAGAAAATAAATTATTACCTGTAGTTTCCTTGTTGGAACGGACATTTGTAGCAGCCTTTTTCTTGCACACATTAATTGCTAAATCACCAGGTCTCTGATGGATACCAACGATTTGACCTTTGTAAACATCCTGCCCTGGTTGGACAAACAACACACCTCTTTCTTGTGCATTAAGAAGTGCGTAAGAAGTAGTGCTTCCATCTTCAAAAGCAACCTATATCATTTTATTGGAAGTTAAATGCTGGGGGCAATGTAATTATGTAACAAAAAAAACTCACTACTTTTATTTTGAACTTATTCATACCAAGGATCCCTGATCACGTGAACTAAGATCCCCAGCCCATGGGCCATAGCTGTCAAAGATTGTGTTCAGTATAGCTCTGCCACGAGAAGCTGTAAGAACTGCATTCAAGTCCAATGAGACCTCTGGTAGGAATCTTGTATTTCAGCAGTGTTGTTCCCTCCGCCTACCATTCAAAATTGTACTCATCAAAGCAATGACTCAATACCACAAAGCAGAACGCAAAAGACTGGAGTATAATATGATTAATACAAGTCAAGACAATAATTAAGATTATCTTAATCCTATTTTAGTTCAAAACTGACTTTTTTCATAAATAGAGCAATTTGCATGATTTCTACACCTGTCAGCATAATTAAGGAAATTGCAGCTCCCAACCAAATTATGCAAACCAACCATTGTCGATCTCACAGAAAATTGACCGGTCTGAGGGATTTTGTTAGTTTGGATAGGTTCGCATTGAAGTTTGAGTTTTTTTTTTTCCCTCAAATAAAGTTGTTCCAAATATACATGACGCTAAGAGTATTTAATTAAGTTTACTGTTAGTTCCATACTGTATTCACTTAGATTGGTGCATGGATTATGAAACTTACTTTTACACCCTTACGTAGTACTAGTAGTTATAAAAATGTTGTGTTCAAAATAAATATTGTATGTCATTCAAGGATGGAAATGCTGGACTGAAGCACTGGACTCTAAGGTCGTTCTAAGATACCAGTTAAAGCTTGATAAATCGGAACAATATTGGCACCAGCTATTATAGCCATTTCCTATATCAAATATTATACAGATTGTAACCGAGCATTTCACCGATTTGATGAGTTGATGAAAGTATGGCACATACCCGTCAGCTTCCATGTCAACCATTTGTCCACGCCTTTTCCCCAAAAGCTCAACAACTGATCCCATGGACTCCTCTGGAACCTCAACAGCAGCTATCTGTAGCACAGTAAACGGGAAGTTGGGAACTGAGGACAAAGAAGCTCCAGGAATAACGAAGTAATAAAAGAAGAGGTTTATTGCTAATAAATCAATAAATATTGTATATTGTATTCCAACTCTCTATACACAATAAAGTATAGACTTACCTCATAAGGCTCTAGTAGTTTTCCATCTACTGTCTTGTTTATGACCTTTGGAGGTCCAATCATAAATTCATATCCTTCTCTCCGCCTACAAAGTTCACATTCTTAAGAAAACCAAAAGTCACTGAATTAATGATACTACCAAATTTAGGTTCTTACATATTCTCTATCAATATTGTGAGATGCAGTGTGCCTCTGCCACTAACAAGAAATGTATCAGCAGTTTCCCCATCTTCTACTTTCATAGCCAAATTCCTTTCAAGCTCGCGATACAATCTGTCACGGAGATTTCGCTAGTAACGTATTTCCCCTATGATAAAGAGAATGTGAAGAAGTAAGTTTGTCATTATTGTATAAAGAGAATAAACCAAACTATTGCATTATATTTAAGAGTACTCTATATTTAACATCATATAGTATTTCACAAATGATGTAATGTCACTATCATGGAGGGCAATCATTTACACAATCATTAAGATATAAAAGACATTTAGCTTAACAATACCGACTTTTGATTATTACTTTCCTTATTGAAGTTAACAATACTTATTGAAGCATAACAATGCCGAAGTACTTTTATGGCAAATGTACAAAATACCATTTTAATGTGAAAATTGGGAAAACCTTCTATCTATAATTATGGCTTTTAGAAGCTTTACTGCACCTAATTTAGAACAACAAATACAGAATACAAGAGATCATATGGAGTAACAAGGGTATATTTTATGGATTTCCCAACTCTTTAACACAGAAGAGCATGTTAGGAAGTAGATATAACATATTTTTTGTTAGCATGGAGGATAGACATGCCTCCCGGCCCAACAAAAGGTGATGTATTGATGGAGAAAGACATTCTGACTGTTGGCTCCTCCACTTTGATAGTGGGCAACGGTGTTCCTGTAACCTTATCAGCTATAGTTTCCCCAATCTGGATAGTTCAAAGCATACAGAATCATGTTATCATGAGTATAAATATGAACTGGAAGACTGAATAATGAATATTAATGCACAGACACCTACCATGATATCATCCATTCCACATACAGCACAAATGTCACCAGCACTAACAGATTCAACAGGGACGCGGCTGAAGTTTTGATAAACAAAAGCTCACTTACTTTACTAATCCTGCAAGCATCGTCTGGTGTACAAACCTGAAAAATATCTTAATCAATAGAAACTCTGCTGCAATAATAATACAATAACAGGTGAAAAAAAATCTAATTTTATTCAAAAGAAGTCTTAATAAGACTTCGGAACAAATAGATGAAATAAAAACTTGACCAACAAGGTGGAATCACGTGGCATTGTATATAAGAAGAAATATGTAACCGATTTTGAGTCAGAGAGGACCCAAACCTGGGTGGTGGAGGGTTAACCCACAACTTCCACGGATTGAGCTAGACTATGAAATACATATAAATGAGAAACTGAATCTGAAGACTCAATATATCACAATAGTTTCATTTATAAAACACACACAAAAAAAAAAAAAATAACCCCCACACGGAAGACTGCCCCAACAGCATTGTTTGAGGTAGAAACCATAATCACTTTGGGCCAGCAAAGGGACCCAAGGCTGCATACAGTGAGGGGCATTTTTTAGTGCAGCATCTGGTCATAAACTTCGACCGAGGAGCTATTGGGCGCATCTAACCACACATATTTGCGCCCACATGCAAGGCTGGGAGCCAAACTCACAAGTCACAACCAGGTCGATTTGCGGTACAGTGAACCACCAAGCTATCAGTTTGTTCACACAAAATACAATAACATTTTCTCACATTTATGTTGGGATCACAAGGATAAAATTCAAAGTAGAATGCACCAGATGAGCTTCTAAAATGTAAGATAAAGAGATGTGGAGGCTGCTGACGCCTCAATTAATCAGAGAAATTCCTTGTATATATGATTTGCTTTACTCAAAGACTTCCTCAAGAAATCTGAGATGAATCATAAGGCACCAATCTCAAATAGAGAAGGAAAAACTCAGGTACTCATAAAAAAACATTTTTTATATTGAAAATGAAATTCACCAGCATTGTGGCATCGACTCAGTAATACTTTATCCAACATATATGTAGTAAAGAACCATATAACACCTCACTGTAAATGGATATTTTCACTGTATCAAACACAAAGAACCATATAACTCCTTTGGTTGAGCACGGTTATGCGTGATACTACCACATTTTATGTAACTTTCTAAGCTGGAATGTTCATTGTTGGAGTATGAGTATTAGGCCCATGAGGCTAAGCCCATGAGGCCCATGTATGCAACTATATGACTACCCTTCTAGGGTTAGCCCTAATTGAGAAATCCACTTCTAACATGGTATCTAGCCTGCTCGATCCCCTTCCCCTCTTCTCCTCTAGACCGACGCCCGCCCGGTCTTGTCGGCCTTGCCGCCGCCGCCCCGAGGGGCTCCATGGCCGGCGAGCAGCCTCCTCCCCTGCTCCCCACTATTTCCTCCAATTCCCCCTCTCCCAACCCAGCAATCGTGGGTCCAGGCGTCGCCGCATCCTCAATCGCGCTGGTGCGACCTGCGGAGGCGGGTGGTCGATCCACCGCCCGGTTTGCACGCAGGGGCTTCCTCCTTCCGTCCGCTCGAGCTGCTTTGGTGGGCGGGGGGCCCAGCGCGCGGCATGTCCTCTCCCGGCCAGGGGCCGGCCAGGTCCGCCTCGCTTCAAGGCGCCCGGCTGTGCCGTCAGGGCATTTGCCTTCTTGGGCGAGACCGAGGGGGGGGGGGCCTGTGGATGGGGCCGTCGTGGGTAGAACCCCCCATCTCCACCGTCGGCGGGCCTCCTCCCAAACAAGCGGTGCGTGTGGTCGCCCACCGGTGCCCTTCCGACCCGCCGGTGGGGCGGCGGCACTACCTCGGCCATTTAACGGTGCCGGCTTCAAAGAACCTCACCGGTCTCACCGCTTGCTCCTCGGTAGCCTCACCGCCCCTCGGGCCTTATGGGATGCCCCGTGGACTCCAACCTTGGTGGCGACCGTCGGGGCGGTGTGGGCGCAGGGACCAAAGACCAACCCTTTGCTGCACCACCGCCTCCGCCGGCGCCCCCCCGCTCTCTGGCCCCTCGTGCGCCGGGTTGAGCACGCGGCGGGGCAGGCCACCCCAGGAGGCCGCCATTTGCTTTGGAGGCGAGGCGCGTGGCGGGTGACGCCCCACAGGCTGCCCCGCATTGCCGGCCGTGGAGCACCTTCTTGCCGCCCCGCGCCCCCGACGGAGGGCTACCTCTGTGGTGCTGGGGGGCGATCGATCTGCCGTCCACCACGGTGGTCCCCGGCACGACGGGCCGTGACCGGTGGCACAACTCCACTACCGGGCTGGGGTCCGAGCCCATCCGCCTCTCGTTCCCCGGCTGTCTCGAGCCGGAGTCGCCTTCTACGCTGGCACAGCGCGACTCCGGGGGTCCTCCTCACTCTCGCCGCTCGCCCTTGGCGACCCGTCATGCGACCGGCCGGCCAAGCACCTACTCGCGTGGCGGTCGCTGGACAAAGATCGCCCTCCCGATCGTGGGGACGATCTCCGATCGACCTCCACACGCCTCCGCAACACCGCCACGCAGCAGCGCGGCCGGCCGCGCTGCGGGGCGATTTACGAACGCCGACACGCGGCTATCGGCTCGGCGAGCTTCGGACTTTCGTCGGGGTGACCTCTCTCTGTCTGAAGCCGCAAGAAGATGGAAGACCATGGCGAGACTCTCTTTGGCGACCTTGGTCAGTCTCGTGGAGGACCGTATCCGTATTCAACGTCCTCGCGGCCTCGGCGACCGCTACGCTCACCCTCCTGAGCAGCATCCTCACTCGAGTCGCCCTTCCCCACCTTCCTCGTTGGTCCGTGGCGACCTTGTCATGGAGAGCTCGGCGGGGCGCTCGATTTTGTGGCGTCTGCGCCTGCACCCTTCCACTTCCACGACGGCTTTTTCTCGCGACTACACCTCTGCGCGTCCGCTCCGTGTCTCTCTTGGCACCCTCCTGCCGAGCGGTGGTGGGGGGGCCGTGGCGGGTAAACGGCCGAAAATCGCCGTGGCGGCAGGCGGTGGTCGTGGTGGGTGGCGGAGGTGGTGGCCGCCCGCCCTCCGCGCTCCTCGTGGTGCACCCCATTTGCACTCTTCAAGACCTGGGTGGTACAGGGCATCGCGATGTGGTTCTTCCGTGCACCGGCCGCTCCCGTGGCACGCCTCGTCCACCGTGACCCATGTTCGTCGGTGCTCCCCTCCGTACTCCTACACGCCTCAGGGGCAGACCCCTCCGGCGCCTACTCGGCGTCCACCTGGCTCCCTCCCGGCTCCACGCCCGGGCCGGTCGGCTGGACCTGGCGGCCTTGGGCGCCTGCCCAGAAGACGGCGTCCCCGACCCTCCTGGCTGGACCGAGGTGGGTCGCCGACTCCCGGGGCCACGTACCCCACACCACCCCCCCTGGTGGTATACTCGTCGGTTCGCCCCTTCTTCCTCCCTTCCTTCGTCCATCATGGTCGCAAATGGTCGTGTCTCCTGTCACTTCGTGGGTCATGCCGGGCTCACGGGTCTTTTCGTCTTCACGATGTTCTTGTTGCTCCTTCTATGGTTCACAACCTCCTTTCCATTCGCCGTTTTACGGTGACAATTCTTGTTACGGTGAGTTTGACTCCTCCGGTCTTCTTGTGAAGGATTTGGCTTCGTCCTCTGCTCGGTGTGACAAAGCCACGGGCCCCTTTACACTCTTCGGTTTCGGCGTCTTCTTCCTCTTCGTCGCCGGCCTTTTTTGTCATTCACTTTCGCGCCACTACCTCGTCTACTACTTGGCACCGCCGTCTCGGCCATCTGGGCGTGGACGCTTTGATGCGGCTTAGCCGTAGCTCGGACATTCGATGTACTTTCGAGCTCACGATGAGCATTTGTGTCATGCGTGCCAAGCCGGGCGCCATGTTCGTCTTCTTTTTTTTCTTCTTCCACTTCACATGCGGCTCATGTTTTTGATCTTATACATTGCGACCTCTGGACATCTCCTCGTCATCGGTAACTCACGGCTATAAATACTATTTGGTGGTGGTTGATGACTTTTTCGCATTACTCGTGGACTTTCCCTTTGCGTGCCAAGTCGGAGGCTTTTTCCCTCTCTTCACCACTTTTTTTCGCATGGGTGTTGACTCAATTAATTTTGCACCATCAAGGCCGATCGGTGTGACAATGGCGTGAGTTCGATGCCGGCCCCTCTCGTGCCTTCTTTCTTGAGCGCGGGGTACAGCTCCGCATGTCTTGTCCGTATACCTCCTCCCGAGCGGCAAGGCGGGCGCATGATCCGATACCACGCGAACGGCGTCCTCACGCACCCTTCTTCTCCGGCGTCCCTTCCCCGCTCGCTTCGGGGGCGAGAGTCTTCACACCACCACCTACCTTCTCAACCGCCTTCCTTCCATTTTGCTGCCCGACTCCCACGCCACACCATGCCCTTTTTCGGCACCCCTCCTCGCTACGAGCACCTCCGTGTCTTTGGGTGTGCGTGCTACCCCAACACCGGGGCCGCCCTTTGCTCCCCACAAACTGGCTCCGGCTTCGACCACTGTGTGTCTTTCTCGGGTACTCTCCGGACCACAAGGGTTACTGGGTGCTATGACCTCACCTCTCGTCGGGTCCTCATCTCGCCATGTGGTGTTTGATGAGTCGATCTTCCCCTTCTCCACCACCACCACCACCCGGCGGCTTCCCCTCCTGCCTCGACCTCTTGCGGAGATGTGTCCTGCTGACCCGGTGGCCCAGCCACCTTTTACTGTTTTCTGCAGGTCCTCCTTCACCGTGTCCCGGCTCGCTGCCCCCGATGCCGCACCGACTCCGCACCTTGTGCGGTCCGGGGTGGTCTCGCCCCGGGGCGGCCCGCCGGGGCAAGGGACACTGCTGCACGCTCCTCCGACCGCGGGCCCAGCAGGTGCATCGTTGCACCCGGGGGGCGTTCCATTGTTTGCTGCGCACCTACCAGCGCCGGGTTCCAGCGGTCCTGCCACCTGCCCACCGGGGTGGCCTACTCCTTCGTGCAACGGCTCCCACGGTCACCACCGGGCTACACCTACTCCACCGCCGCGTCCCCCGGCTGTATCGTGTGCTGTGTGTCGCCGGTGTACTACCTGCCGTTACTCACCGCGACCAGCGTCATGTTCACCTGATGGTGACGCGGCACGCGGCGGGTTCTCGCGTCCGGCTCTTGCGTATGCCCGTGACTTGTAGGTGTCCCCTGGTACCCCTCTTCCGTTCGGCGGCCCTGTCCGGCCCTCACTGGCGCCGTGCAATGGAAGAGAGGAAGTCTGCTTGACTCTCCTCGCCAACCGGACTTGGGATGGCATTCCCGCCCGCTCCGGCTCCAACGTCGCCACACGGCAAGTGGATCTCGACACACAAGCGGGCGGCGGATGGTACCCTAGAGCGGTACAAGGCTCGGCTGGGTTCTTGCGGGTTTACTCTAGCGGGGGGAGTTGACTATGATGAGACCTTGACCCGGTGGTGGGCCGGCCACCGTCCGCACGGTGCTCTCCTGGCTCTTGCTCGCTCCCCGGCGGTACATCGGTGGATGTCAAGAATGCCTTCTGCATGGGAGCCTTAACGAGACAGTCTACTGCAGTCGGCCGGCGGGGTTTTCGACTCTTCTCGTCGACATGGTGCCGGCTCAACAAGTCTCTTTACGGCCTCAAGCTAGGCCCCTCGGGCGTGGCACTCTCGATTGCGGCCTTCTTGGTGTCCCCGGGCTTTGTGGAGGCCAAGTCGGACACGTCCCGTTTATCTACCACCATGGAGCTGAGGCTGCGCACTGGCTGCTCTATGTTGATGACATTGTCTCCACGGCCTCCGGTCCTTCACTACTACACCGCATCATCGGCGCTCTTGGCCCGGGGAGTTTCCTTTGAAGGATGCGGGCATGCTCCACCATTTTCGGGGGGTCACGGTTGAGCGTCGTCCCACTTGGACTTCTTCTTCACCGGTGGCAAGTACACTCTTGATATCCTCGGCGAGCGAGGGATGACGGGCCGCAAGCCTTGCTCCACTCCGGTTGATACGAGGGCAAGCTGTCGAGGCCGAGGGGCGAGTCCCGTGGCGGACCCCAGAGTACCGGAGTCTCGGCGGGTGCGCCCAGTACCTCACCTTCACAGGCCCGGACATCACCTACGCCGTGCGGCAGATTTGCCTCTACATGCATGATCCTCGAGAGCCCCACCGGATTTGCTCTCGCGCCTCCTCCGCTACCTCAGCGGCACCGTTGACTACGGGGTTGCCGCTTCACCGGTCTCCCTCCACCGAGCTGGTGGGTACACCGACGCTGACCGCCGGGTGTCCTGACACTCGGCGCTCCACCTCTGGCTACGCCGCCTTCCTTGGCGGCAACTTGGTGTCTGGTCGTAAGCGTCACCGGTCGCCTCCGCTCCATCTCGAGGCCCGGAGTACCGCTGCTGTTAACGGGCGTGGTGAGGCTTCCTCGCCCGGGCTCGCCGAGCTCCACACCCTCTCCCGGGACCACGCTGGTCTACTACGACAACGTCAGCGCCGTCTACTCTCCACCAACCCTGTGCAGCACCGAGAGGATAAGCATGTGGAGATCGATCTACACTTTGTCCCGCGGATCGGTCGCCATCGGTTCGGTCCCGTATGTCCCGACCACCTCCCGGTTCGCCTAATATCTTCACCAAGGACTTCCCATCCTCGACCTTCACCGGGTTTGGCTCCTCCCTCAACATCACCCCGTGGCTAGTTGATGCGTGGGGGGGCCTCGTGTTGTACTTCTTTTAGGTGTCCGGTCGCAAACTCATTTGCGACGGTAGTTCAGGACTAGCGGGGGGGTGTTGGAGTATGAGTATTAGGCCCATGAGGCTAAGCCCATGAGGCCCATGTATGCAACTATATGACTACCCTTCTAGGGTTAGCCCTAATTGAGAAATCCACTTCTAACATTCATATTCCCATTATCATGCCAAAACATGTACAAGCAGAGCAGATTTATACCTTGACCTCCATGCCACGCTGAAGTTCTCCTGCATGCAGCCGCCCAATTGCTATTCTTCCTTTGTGCTCATCATATTCAGTATTAGATACCTTCATAGAAGACAGCAATTAAGCATTGAAAAATTAACAAATATATGACAGCAATGATAGATAAGTGCAGATATAGGCAGTGAGCATGAGTCGTGATTGGAGACAAAAATCCAAGAGTAAAATAATAATAATACAACTATTTCTTGATTGTGAATGTCAGAAGTAATTAATTTTCAATAAAGTTTTCTCTTTTAGTGAATGCCAGATATCAGTCATCAACAAGAAACACCTACAAATTATTTTTCCATAACATAGCTTTCAGCATTTTAGGATAATGCTGTTTCTCATATTTGATTCACCAGAAACAAAGAATGAAAAGAATAAAATTTGTAACTCACAAGCATTTGCAGGGCGCCATCTTTCTCAATGCGTGGCTCTGGTATGCATCTAAGAATTGCCTCAAAAAGAGGTCCTAGGTCATCAGCTAAATTATCTGGAGATAGACCAGCCTTTCCTTTAATTCCACTTGCATAGACTGTTTGGAAATCACACTGGCATGTTGAAACAAAAACATGAACATGTGGATTAGGACAAGACAGCGTGTTGATAAACTGAAAAAGAAATTATATGAACAATAGGATAGCCATAATTACCTGTTCATCCGTTGCATTTAATTCAATAAATAGTTCAAATGTTGAATTCACCACAAACTCAGGACGAGCAGTAGGTCTGTCGATCTTGTTTACAACTACAACAACAGCGTGTCCAAATTCTAGAGCTTTCTTCAGAACAAATCTTGTCTGTGGCATCGCCCCTCTACAGAATCGACCTATATAGCAGATAATCTTCAATTAAGTAAATGTTATATATAATATATACCACATTAGTGGTCTCCCTACTGTTTTTTTTTTTTTTTTAAAAACATGGATACATTATTCAGAAAACCAATTTGATAGGGGCTTGGTACCATGCAGTGAAAAAGGGAATATGTACATAATGCGAGTACAATGTTTGATTGAATATATACAAAAGGCACGTCAAAAATTGGTAGCATCCCATGACTATGTATGGGACAACTAACTGGAGTAAAGCACATAAGAATCCTAAAAATATGTCAAAGTCCAAAAATAAACAAAACATGAAAGGAGAAAAAAGTCACTGTTTGGGAAATAAAACAAAAGTCAAGTAGCTAGTACCACTAAGCGGAACTCCTTCCACCATGTTGAGAACACGCTCAACCTCCCCACCAAAATCTGAATGCCCGGGAGTATCAATTATATTGATTTTTAGTGCCCTTATAGGTTATTGATGTATTCTTGCTCAGAATCGTGATTCCTCTTTCCGTTCTAGGTCATTGGAGTCCATTATTCTTTCCTGCACAACTTGATTATCTCGGAAAACCTGCATAAGTTAAGCAATTACCTTAATCCAACAAGGAGATCATTTCACAGTAAATGCAGTACTGACATTTGCTACAACATGGTGAGAGAACAGTGATCCCATTAAAAGCAAGTTCCACAAATGCTTTACAATTTATCTAATTTACCTCGTCTCCGTTGTTATAAACTCCTTTAATATGTTTTATCTCAACACTGATTTGTACTTTTGTCATCTACTAGTCTTGTAGAGGTAAGGTCCCAGAATGAATAGACACTATTTTTTTACATAAACAATCCGGATAGTTCATTGAAACCACCCAAACTGAGTGAATAAAACTAAGCAATAGGCTTATTGTGGGATGAATGGAAGTAGTTTCTAAAACACTTATAGGTCTCAACAAGTAAAAAGCACACCCACCAGTCATCTAGATTTTGCAGGGTTGTAACAGCGATGACATACTCTCTCTTTAAAGCCAGTATTCAGTAAGAAATAAAGTTCTGGTACCATGCATCCACAAGTAAAAACCGTCTTCCCAAAAATTGTAATCAGGGAAGTAAAATTGAAGTTCCATCAATTAGTTTTATGTACTTATATGACTGCTGACAAGGGACGCAGCCCTACATGACATCTGCCAATTATGGACTGTTCTAGAAGTGTATAATATTAAATGTCTTTGAAGAGAGTTCAACTTAGGTTTCCAAAACAATCTTTTTCGCGGACTCAATTCTCGTAAAAGTCATACGATACGACAAAGCAACCAAATGATGAGAAAGCGATAGATTCCCTCCAAAGCGAACCTAACATGTTTGTATTAGACCATTTGAGGCAGTTGTGTTAAACTACCTAACCGAACAATGGAAACAAATAATAGTTGACTATCCATGCAAAACAAGTTAAAACAATACATCCATACAAATTCAGATGTTCAGTCAGTATAAGAGCAGCATCACTCTCAATAGGTGGCAATTAGCTTGCTACAACAAAGATATGGAGCAACAGTTAAAGGTGGGTAATAGTCTTGAACACGATATATCTGTGAGAATATAGATTGAATGGTGGAGAGATTCACTTTGCAATAAATCTCTGATAAACATAAAATGCATACTAAAATGTACCTTGGCTTGCCTTAACATTGAATCCACCAAAGTTGTCTTCCCATGATCAACATGAGCAACAATTGCTATATTCCTCACGTCTCTTCTAGTTGCTTGACTACTCTTCCCTGCTGAATAATCCAGTGAAAAATGTACATTGAATTAGCATTGTTTCAACGAGAGAAGAAGGAAAGCCGCCAACACAGATAGACAACAAAATGCCTTGAAAGAAATTTTGGGACAATAAGCGGTCACACAATGCTTCTAAGAAAATTGACGAATTTGAAAATTTGAATTTCCACAAAGGAAGGGAATCTCTACAACATAAAAAGAACAAAAAGGAGGCATTTTTTTCGGTGCGACATTCGCTTTGAGTCCGCCCAACCACCACCCCATGCGAACCCGAAGGGAGAAAAAGGAAACGAATCGTCCATGCGACCTAATAAAGGAAGGAATTAACCACGTAATAAAAGGAAAAGAATTAACCATGCAATAAAGGAAGGAAAGGGAAACGAATCGTTCATGCTTCCTAATAAAGGAAGGAATTAACCACTTGATAAAGGAAAGAATTAACAACACAATAAAGAAAGGAATTAACCACGCACGTTTGTTATTGCGATAAAAAATAGGAAGGAAACCGTGACTCCTGCTCTTCCACTCGTCGTAAACAGAAGGATAAAATCTAGGAGGAAAATAAAAAAAATCCCACAGCGCCCATTCTCCTCTCGATTGAAGGGGAAAATCTCGGAGGAAAATCACCGACACTACCTACCATGCTTTTTTTATTTTTTTGAGCTTCCGTGAGAGAAAATAGGAAACTAAAAATAAAAAGATCCGCATGCACCCCTCCCCATGCCCAAGCGAATTTTGAAGGTGCGATCAATCACGCCCTCCCCACCCAAGACGCAAAAATTTGGGCCGGTGCGATCCTCTCCACCCATGCGAATTTGGAAGGTGCCATCAATCACGCCCTCCCCACCCGCGCGTAAATTTGGAAGGTGCGATCCTCTCCACCCATGCGAATTTGAAAGGTGCAAGAAATCACGCTCTCTCCATGCCCATGCGAATTTGGAAGGTGCGATCAATCACGCCCCCCCACCCGCACGTAAATTTGGAAGATGAGATCCTCTCGACCCATGTGAACTTGGAACTTGGAAGGGGCGATCAATCACGCCCATGCAAATTTGGAAGGTGCGATCAATCACGCCCTCCCACCCTTACGCGCCAAATTTGGAAGGTGCGGCCTCTCGGCCTTCCCACCCGCACCAATGGTCAAGTATGCATACACAGGTCCTTGATAATATTATCTTAGGCGAATTACGAAGAAGCCCATAAAATAGAGTTTAAAACCCCGCAATATCCATGGTTGATTGTGTTACTTTCAGAAAATTTATTTAGATTAAATGTCACTTTAATATCATTGTTTAATTTCATAGTATTGTTATCTTATCATGCGATCCATGTGTTTTTATATAAAATTTAGTTATCCCGTAGCAACGCACGGGCGTTTAACTAGTGATATAAAACTTGCAGATGTCATCCATATAGACCATAAAACCTCATGGTGTAGCCGACAATACGGCGATCTATCATCAAGTTTCATTGAGTGACAAGGACTAACTGCTCAATCATGCATTAATTAAGGCTTTGGTAGCTACCAGCTTTTCCTGAACCCGTGATTGCTGAAATGGAGAGAAATGCATCCTTGTGTGACTTGTTCATCTAATCTAATTACAGAAACAGGCAGACATAGTTGTAGGCTTGTAGCAATAGGTTGCACAAACGTTCCATGAACAGAAAACCCAGGAGCCTGACAGATAGAGCTATCAAGTTACGCGAAAGAACACATTCGATGCCCACTGAAATGGACTCAGGAGCTCACTATGTTAAATTACTAATCAGGAAGTAAAACAGTGATCAACTCCTGACGGCGCTGATCTAACCTCGATGTTGTTCACTGATCAAGCCAAAAAAAACGTACAACACCGTTGGTGGAATTGAGAAATTATTAGGGAGAGAGAGGAAGCAGAAGCAGGAGTATTGGTTTACCGGAGGGAGCCGGGGAGCCGGCGACTTCCTTGACCTGCTCGAGAGAGGCAGAGGCCCTGAGAGAGCGTGTTCTCCGGCGTCGGAGCGAGCCGGGGGGCACGCAGGAGGCACCTTCCAGAAGCGGCGAGGTGCGCAGAGCTGGCCGGCGGCTGCGGCGGCGTAGAGCGGCGGGCGGAGAGGCCGGCGCGTACGGTGAGGGTCTGCATCTGCATGGTGGCCGGTGGTGGAGTGGAGGGGGTGCTGCCGCGGCGGGTGGCTGCGGATGGGGTTGGGGGTTTTTTTGTAAGGCGGGCGGCGAGCGGGGAGTCGGGAGTGGCGGTGGAGCCCCGCCGGATAGCGGCCACCAAAAGCTACCTGGCTCGGGTGAGCGTGCCGCTGCAAGGGAAGCCACGTCGGCCGCCGGCGCGCAATCTTGTTCCTTGGAAAAGCGGGAGAAAATTCATCTTCTTTTTCCCCTTTTCCATTTTGTATTTACCACGAGTATATATGCGTGGTGATCCTTTAGCATTAGCAAACCACTGTTGAGAAGTTCAATATAGAGTTTAATTCGACACTGTAGAAGGCATACAGCCCCGCATTACAGGTGGTTTGGTAAAAAAAAAACAGTCTTAAAAAGTTATAAAATTGAACATTGTTTTACCAATTTAAAGCTTTGTCGATGGAGTTCTTGTTGAGAGACTCAAGTAGTATACGAGTTCTTAATGGTTTTAAACATACCATTTCAAATAGAGAAAGAGTATTCAAGAGTAAAGCGAAACCTAATATGTGTCTTGATGACTCTTTGGTGCTCCGGTATATGGGATTAAGAGGGGCGTGCGAGAACACAGTGTACCACGGGGAAAAATAAGTTCTTTTACCGCTCTTTTTGTTTTTACATTACTTTTTCCTTGAGTTCGTATGTGTGCAAGTTTCTTTGAGTGACAATTAGGATTTCATGGTCACAAGCTAGAGTGGTTAGCTTAGGTTCAATTCTTGCTCATAAAGACCTATACCTTAGTGTGATCTTCTGCTAAGGACTTAATTAGGTGTGTTAGCCCCAAAGATTTCTTAGAACTTAAGTGTCAAAGTGCTAAGAGGGTTTAGAATTTCCTTACAAATGGATCTACCTCGACTCGAGGTACAGTAGAACCACCATCATTTCCATCTCTCACTAAAAGATATGTTGATCACGCTATAGTGTTGTGCCATACGTCCCTTGAAAACCATCTGCACCCACCGCCACTTTCCTCAGGTTTTTCATCAAGCATATATTTAGTGATTTGGTGCTCACTACACACACTCTTTTTTGCCTTGCATTCTCTCAGTACATGGATGGATTATTATATAATGATGATGGTGATACATACATTCCCTACACATATTATTCTTTGGTTTCATTTTTTTTTCTCATGTTGTATATTTGTAAAATGGATTAATGTGGAGTGATTTGCACATGGTCTTCCAATTGAGCCGACGATGAGGACTAACTCAAACAAACTAAAGCCCCACTTCCCCTAATAGGCTATGTTGGCTTTCTTGGCCCAATCTATGACTCAAAAAACTTCGGGCCAATATTGCTTAGTCATAAATCTTGTAAGATTTTAGAATGTTTGTCACGCTCAAGATAAGATTTAAATCGAGATTCATATAGGAAGATATGATTAATCTTGTAAAATACTCTGCGTAGGCCTAAACAGGTTTGATCATGCAACTAAGAGTGTGTTTGGTTCAATGGATTGTACAGGATGGGATGGATCATCCTTGGATCAGTGGTGTTTGGTTGGATGGACCACTGGGACCAGCAAATCCATGGACATAGAATATACTCTCAGATGCTGCGAACCAACTCATCCATGTCTTCTAATCTTTATCATTAGTAAATAAATTAAGGATCATTAGTGTGTCATATTATATAGTAATTATGATGGTAGGATTAGTTTTGACAAGTGCTAATGCATTTATTAGTGCATGCTTTTTGTGCTAATTAGGTTATTAGTGGTGCTAATTAACATATTTATTTTAAATTAGTGATTATCATGACAAAATTAGTATTAGTGTATAATTAATTGCTATTATTTTTAAATAATATATATACTTAGCCAAATATCCTAATCCCATCCACTTTTATCCACCCAACCAAACAGAAAAATGGATCGTCCTAATCCCTTCCACTTTCATCCACCTAACCAAACTGAAAAATGGATCGTCCCATCCATCTAATGAAAGATAGTCTTATCCTGATATTATGGTTTATCATATCCCATCCAACTTACTCCCTCCGTCCCAAAATAAACGACGGCAGCTATGGGAACGTGCCGGTCAAACTTTCTCAACTTTGACTAAGTTTGTAGAAAATATGTGCAACATTTAAATCTTTAAATAAATTTATTAAAAAAACTAGACTTAAAAAATCTTTCCGATGATACTAATTACTTAACATAAATATTTATATATTTTAATATATAATTATCGGTATTTTGAAAATGTTGACTTCTCGAGAAGAAGTTCTTTTATTTGGGACAGAGGGACCCACCCTAAACTAACTGTACTAGTGGTGACTTTGGGCTGGCAGCCGTGCATGGACCGAGAGAATATGTTTGGCTTGTTCTGTCTTTTTTGTCGACCCTCCCGAATACTAGGAGGCCGTTGTTTTTGATTTAAATCTTGAGCTTGAAAAACATTCTAGAATCTTACAAGATTTATGACCAAGCAATATTGGCCCGGCACTCGTGCTGCCATTTGCTGATCTGCCAATGCGGTGATGCCCTGACTCGTGGCTATCTGACGACGCAGACGCAAGCACATGCCATTTCTTCTCTGCGGTGTGCCGTGTCGCCGTCGTATCGGTAAAGCCACTGTCAGCATCACGTCAAACAGGTAAAGCCAAATTCCCAAACTGCCGAAGGCCCGATCATTGTTCTTTCTTGTTGAATATTTTTTCTGGTTTGTCAATTTGTGAACCACGGAATTAAATGAAGATGGATCTCAAAGGAGGACACAAGGGCAATGCCTGCCACAGCCAAAGCCAAGTTGACACACCATAATTTTATTATACAAGACAATTTTGGCTTGCAATTTCTGTTCTCGTACATTTTGATGAGTTGGTGATATATCACTGCACTTGCATATCTATAAACTACTTTAATTTGAATATTTCTTTTGTCATCATTGTTTATCTACCTTGCCATACCTTATTTTTAAACTAGTATTGTATTACCTCCATTTCAAATTATAAGATATTTTAGCTTTTATAAATATTTTTTTATTATTTATCTAAACACAGTGTATAACTAGGTGTATAGTAAAAAGAAATATACTATCTACAAAAAAGCCAAAACATTTTATAGTTTGGAGGAGGGAGTACTTTTTAAACCATCAACATTGTCTCGTCTCCCCTCGAATAAAAGGAAAGTTAGATCTCCTCTAACAGGCTGCCAGCGTGTGGTGCACTGGTGAAGCCTGCCTTCAGTGACCCCACTAGATGATTAGCGTGGACGACGTGGAGATTTGGGACTCTTAACTAGAGTTTTAATAAGAAGGCCTTTAAGGGCCCGATTGGTTGGTTACTATAATTTGCCACGTCAAAGATTTGGTAAGCCGTGATTTTGGCTAGTATTTGGTTGGCTATCAAAACTTGCCAACTACTCACATTTGGTTTGCCACATCTTTGACAACTTTTTTACCCAACTTTTGGCTTTGCCAAAACTTGAAAAGGCAAATTTTTGGTAGCCAACCAACCATGCACTAAATCCTCTTTAGCTGTCTCTTTTTTGATCTACTACGTGCCTCAGCTAGTCAGCTGTTCATTTGATTTGAATGTTTAATATATACTAGCAATTGACTGTCCAAAAATATTCACAACTGGCAGGCAATCTTAATCTAAAAAAAACTGGCAGGCAATCTTGTATTGCCATCTATCCGCGGATCAATCGAGGAGGCCGTGATGAAACCACCGACCTCACTTTCTTTGTTGCGATGCACCTCGCTCACGTTCTTCTTTCTTTCTTTAAAGGTAACCAAAGCAAAGCTGCAAGCGTCGCTTGGCCGACACAACTGCACCAAGCAGAGAGCGCAAAAGGCACCAGAGTCTCCAAGTCCAAGAAACACATCAACGTGCCGGCGGACGCACCAGCGCACTCGCATAGTATACAAAAATGCTCGCCACCTTTCTCCTCCTCCCTGCTGCTGTCCTCCCATGCCCCGGCGCCGGCGCTCTCGCTGCCGCCACGCCCGCCGGTGCGCTGCACCAGCACCAGCAGCACCGATGGCGGCTGCGTGCTCTCCAACGCATACGGCGCGTGGTCCAGCGACCGCGCCGACTGCCCGGTGTCCGCCGTCGCGTACCCGACGTCCGAGCAGGAGGTGGTGGCGGCCGTGGCGCGCGCTAGCGCCACGGGCGCCCGCGTCAAAGGCCGTCAGCGGCTTCGCGCACACCATCCCGACTCTCGCCTGCCCCGGCGGCGGGAGCGGGAACGGCACGACGCTGCTCATCAGCACGGCGAGGCTGGCGAGCGCCGTGGAGGTGGACGTGGCGGCGCGGACGGTGACCGCGGACGCCGGCGCGCCGCTGCGCGCCGTCATCGACGCGGCCGAGGCGCGCGGGCTCAGCCTCACGGCGGCGCCCTACTGGGACGGCGTCAGCGTCGCGGGGCTCGTGAGCACCGGGTCCCACGGCAGCTCGTGGTGGGGACGCGGCGGTGCCGTGCACGACCACGTTGTCGGACTCAGGCTCGTCGTGGCCGCCGGGGAGGCTGACGGATGGGCCAGGGTCCTCACGCTGCGCACTGGCGACGAGCTCTTCCCGGCTGCGCTCGTCTCCCTTGGCCTGCTTGGGGTCATCTCAAGGTCAGTGATCAAACGCACCACCCGTATTATCGTAATGGTTCAAAATCACGTCTCCTTTCCTTCCAAAAAAAAAGGTACATGTTTGTTTCAAATTTAAATAAATCAGTTAAATTCTTTTTTCCCCATATCATAAGTTATTTGAGATCTGAGCTATGTCAAAATGGACCAAGATATAAGATGCAAAACACAATGAACCAAGGAAGAAGAAGGTCAAGAGAAGATCATACCTGATACCTCCATGCTTAATAAATATTGCGATTTTTTAGCAACTCATAGTACACAAATTGATTGGCTTAACAAATATTTCATACTGTATCATTTAATTATTACCTATAAAATCAGCCAAATCGAACTAGGCCATTATTGTCGTTGGTAGTTGGAAATACAGTGAGCCAAATGAATAGGACATTATTGTCGTTGAATTGGTAGTTCATTCCTGAGACAAATCCAACTACTAATGTTGGCCTACATTGCTTTGATCATATCTAGGTTTTGTACAAACTCACAAATAAAATGGCATTCTTAACTTTCACCATTAATATCTAAAGATCTGTATATATAGGTTGGCAAGACAGGATTCATGTTAGAGCATCTCCAACAAGCACTAATAATTTTGTCCCAATATTCATGGGTTTAGTAACTCCTAAAAACGGTATTGGAATGGGAAAAAACATCAATCTCCAACCGAGCACCAATACTTGATTTCCAAAACCAAAATTGGGTCCCTGTAACAATTAACAACTCCAACGGTACCCACCTGTAACAATTAACAACTCCAACAAGCATTCTATATGACCTCCCAATCCTGTTTTTTTGGGAAAATGATGAAAAAAATTTTGCCCAACGGACCCAATACTTGCTCCCAATATTTGGGAGGTTGGAAAAATCCTTCCCCCTCTTAGCGTATATTTACTTCTAGTTATTTTTTGATAATTTTAATTTAGCATACATTAAACTTAGATGAACTATATTCGTTGACAGGAGACAGTAACTCCCAATGGGTTGTTCTAAAAAATTGATCATGTGTGGTTGGTTTGGTTGATTGATCTATACTTCTTCCCTTTAGATAAAAAAAACATTTTTACGAGATATGATCAGGTTAACCTTGTGAAAATTTAATTACCAGTAACTTCTAAAATCTTTATGCACAATTATGTTCGTATATTCTAATAAAAATAATGGTTAAAGCTACACATTGGAGACCGGAGCAGCTCGATGCTGTTTGTTTGAAACAGAGTACCCTGTTCTATGTGACATTAGTTGCCATAATATTATTTTGCTTGGCTTGAGATGGCAAAATAGGCCTCTTTCTGCCCTTTTCTCTTCTCATTAAAGGGAGATGCCAATAAACCGGTACCATATGCGCTTGTCTGTATTGGATTGTTGCTTCTTTGCTGAAACCGGTACCACGGGGATTGGGACCAGCCCGCGTTCATCTGAATGCCAGAAGAGAACAATAGCTCTGCGCTGATCACGTTCATATCCAGGTTTTTTCTGAGAAAAACGTTCATATCCAGGTGACTCTGTCTGGACTGGAGTCTGGACAGCGTGCCGCCAGGGATGCTTCTGTCCTGTAAAATAAACCACTTGTACAAATAATGGCATGTCCATTCATTTATGCCAGGATCAGAAGGAGCAAAAAGTAGGCACACTGTACCACAGGTCCACAGCTTATCTGTAGAATGAGGAACAGCTTGAAATACACTTTCAAAAGCTAACATTTTCTAGCATTCGTGGGAGATTGTAGAGGTGTACAAATGAACTGTATGAACGTTTTAGGTACCACATTATTTCAGTTCTCTGAACAAGATACTCTGAAATTATATTTGTGCCCATAACATCAGGGGCAGCTTCATCCCTTTACTCAATTGTTATATGGCCAAGCACGATCCGAATTCTTATCTTGAATTGTCTTTGGGAACAGTTCGTTAAGGGTTTGTTCGGGTTAATCCCCAATCCAAGGGGATTTAACGTGTAGAATCTCAATTCAATCCCCATTAAACCGAACAAGGCCCTAAGGGGGTAAATATATACTAATAAGACTCTCAAGTTTATGGCCCCACTCATGTTCAAATTCAATGATTATTATTGTCAAAAGAACTTCCGGTGGTTATCTTCATTAACTAAATAATCCATTACCCATTATTTAGCCGAGATTGCTTGATGGTTTAAGATACTTAATCATTGGTTTAAGATTTTAAGAGACTTATGTTTTCTTTCCTTTCCAATTATAAGACCATATAGACTTATATGTAGAGAACAAATTAATAGTTTGAACTAATCATCTGCAAAGAGTTTACCAGTATATGTGATGTCTCTCCAAATTGGGACCTGTCTCCAAATTGGGACCAGAACAAATTAATAGTTTGAACTAATCTCATATGTTGTGTTTACTAAAATCAAATGGTTAGTGAGAAAACATCAGAATCTGTCTGTCCGTAGTATGTTGTGTTGTCTTCATTCATATTGGGACCCAAGCGGGCCTCAAGAGTCCATACTAGTAGTATATAAGAGCTTTTATCGCTAATCTTTTTTGTGGTTTTGTAACAGAAATTGCAGTGATGCTGACAATGACTTGTTAATCAATTCATGCACGTAGCACAAGTAGACCCACATTCTGTCTAAAAGTATAATGCATTAACTGTCCATGGTGAGATATTTTTTAGAGATAGAAATATACTGTATAGGATGTATTTTGAGACCATGGTGATGTCAAATGCTATAAGACGTGGAGTGTGGACTATAAATTAGTTGGTAGATATAGTGCACGTAAACAAGTACCTGGAAGCACCTAATAGATTGATATATTCAGTTCTCTATTAAATAGTTGAGCTAATAAGTTAATTAGTACTCCTTCGTTTCAAATTGTAGTTCACTTTGGCTTTTCTAGATACATTGATTTTGCTATGCACCTATTTATACACTATGTCTAAATACATAGTAAAAGAAATGGATCTAGAAAAAGCTAAAAGTCACTACAATTTGAATGAGGGAGTAATTAGTACATTGTTGCTAACCAAACATCACCTGCTAATTCGTCAAGTCTTCTGAATAACACACACCTGAATACAACATTATAGAAAAAAAAAACATTAGAACACCGATTCTCTCATTAGGCCTTCTTCTTAGAAGTGATTCTTGTGTTTATTACAATATATATTAGAACACCTCTAGCAAGTTTTTCTGCTAACAGGGGACATATCATATGAGATTAAGCAAGATTGCTTCAAAAGCAGGCCCTATTTCCTAGACTCCAGCTAGTCTACTCACCTGTCACCTCTGCTTATCCTATAGTTCCTGCTCTACTAACCACTCTAATTGCTGAACGGTAAATCCAACAGCATCCCAGTTTTCTTGATGATGATAAGTTGTTTTTCATGGGAAAGGGTTCACACACGCAATCTAGATGTTGTTCACACACGATGAATGCTAAGATTTCGTGTATATCTGCTCAACCTGTGGATCATCGTGCACGCAATCTAGAGGTTGTTTGGTTTTAGTATTTTGGAGCTGGCATTGTTTTATGTTATCTGAAAGCCTGAAGTCTGAGAAGCATCAATTTGCAGTTTGGAAGGGAAATGTTCTTCCTCGAGATGCGCATTGATTTAATCTGTTATTATTTTTTAAGACTGAGGGCGACTGTTCTTCAGTGCCTTATCAGTCAGTCTCTGTCTGTGATATGGCCTGTCACAAACTCAAAGTTATCTTGTTTTTTTTCTTCTACACGAATCATATGATGCATCGCTTCTCTAACTGAAACACCTGGCTGATCAAGTTAATTACAAAATAGTACCATTGTTCTATTTTTGAAATGATCAGCTAGTCAAGTTGAAAATATCTGGCACACCATTCCTCCAGTTCTCTGAATATGATCATCTAGATTTATATTGAGCCAGTCAAGTTCAACTGGTGCTTCATCCCTTTGTTCAACCAATCACAATCCGAAAACTCTAACCATTGCAAATCAGATTGTGAATTGATTTTGAGCTCCACTCCATCTTGTTCAATGCATTGCTAATTCGTTGGTTGCATTGCCGCAGATCACGCTGTCACTGGAGCCGAGGTTCAAAGCGCAGCGTCAGCTACGACTACAGGGACGACTCGAGCATCCAGGACGACTTCGCCGCCCACGCGGCGAGCCACGAGTTCGCCGACATCACCTGGTACCCGTCCCAGCACACGGCTGTGTACCGCATCGACGACCGCGCGCCGCTGGACGCGCCCGGCGACGGCGTCAACGACTTCATCGGCTTCCAGGCGACGCCCATCGCCGTGACCGCGGCGCTCGGGGCGGTGGAGACCTCGCTGGAGCGGTCCAAGAACGTGCGGGGCAAGTGCGTGACGGCCAAGGCGGAGGGCGCGGCGAAGCGGGCTGCTGGGCAGCGGGCTCAAGAACAACGGCGTGCTCTTCACGGGGTACCCCGTGGGGGGGGTACCAGGGGAAGATGGGCGTCGGCCTCCTGCGCGCGCTCGCCGGCGTCGGACCCGCTGAGCGCGTGCGGGTGGGACCCCAGGTTCCACGGCCTCTTCTTCTACGAGCACGGCCATCTTCTCGCCGCCGGCGCGGTTCCAGGACTTCGTCCTCGACGTGAAGCGCCTGCGGGACGTCGCCGGCTCCGACAGCTCTGCGGCGTGGACGTGTACAACGGCCTCCTGGTCCGGTTCGTGAAGGCGTCGGCGGCGCACCTCGGGCAGCCCGAGGACTCCGTGGTGGTGGACTTCAACTACTACCGCGCGTCGGACCCGGCGGCGCGCCGCGGCTGAGCGAGGACGTGTGGGAGGGGGAGCAGCTAGCGTTCGTCAAGCACGGCGCCAGGCCGCACTGGGCCAAGAACCGGCTCGTGGCGTTCGCCGGCGTGCGGGGAAAGTACCCGCGGTGGGGCCAGTTTGCGGCGGCGAAGCGGAAGCTGGACCCCCGGGGCTGTTCGACAGCCCGTGGTCGGACGAGAGGTCGTCGGCGCGGTGGAGGTGGCCGCTGGCGACGCGTGCGCGCTCGACGGCCGGTGCGTGCTCCGAGGACAGGCACTGCGCCCCAGGGGGGTACTACTGCAGGCCGGGGCTCGTGTTTACGGACGCCAGGGTCTGCAGGTACTCGGTGTCGCAGGACCAGTGACTGACAGTGAATCACCAACCTTATTTCTTTCTTGGTTTAGAGCTTAATTAATTGAAAGCTGTGAGCCGTGTGGATAATAGGTTTGCCATTTTATTAAAGACATCATACAAAAAGGAGAATTTCTGTAATATTGGCATTTTAGAAATTAAATCAATGAACATGGAGATGTTACATATTTTTGGACGAGCCATAATTTTTGGTTTACCATGATTTTTGGTTGAACAAAAATTATTCCAATCACGCGCGCTTAGCCATCTCACAACATATCAGTCGTGTGGTCATGATCCTACTATTTTAAGAGCAACCATTGGTTTATGCCCTAGCAAAATTCGATTCCTAAGCAATCTTTTCTCTTCCATCTCTTCTCCTTCTTCATTGTTTTCTTCATTTTTAAACCCTAGAAAACTCAAAAGAGTCGACAGGCTGTTCTATTGTAGTCTCCGAGGCTACCGAGTGCTGCATGAACAATGAGCGCTTGCTGCTCCGCACATAGCGCTTGCAGCCCCTTCTCCCTTCTATGCAGTTTCTGGTAGCGTGAATGCGCGCTTCTTTCCTTTACAGGATATATTGCTCTAGCACTTATGAAAGGCTCGCAAAGAGCTTCGACGAGGTTTGGGTTTTTTCTAGAAGTTGTTTTCCTTTTTTTTTTTTTGACAAGTTCGTCGATGATTCGGGATATTGTCGTGGCATAAAAACAATGTATATTTGTTGGCGTGAAGGTGTGTAATCGTAGCAGGCAAGGTGAGTACGCCAAAGGTGGCTAGATGGATTTTTTGACCGCGGTAGCCATATGACCGAGGGGCGGGGGCGTAGGGGCGAGCCCCTTGCGCCGCCGCCCCTTCCCTCTCCCGTCACGATTAGGTTTGCTTCATATTCAAAGTTAGGATTATCTTAGGTAATTTTTTTGGTGTGCAAAGGGGATATCTCATCTATAAGGGGAGACCCTTATTAGGGAAAGAAATAAATTAGGATATGCTTGTAAAAGATATTCCAGAATCATTATAAGAAACCTTATAGAAGTACCCAGATACAAGTCCCACTAATTGGGTTTTATATAAGCAAGAGGCATGTAATCTCTAGGGGATAAGCAAGCAAAATAAAAAAAATATTTTAAGCCTTCTATCTCTCACTTAGCTTGCCGCCACCTTCTCCGCGCCCAGCAGCGCTTCCCACTTCTACCCATGGCTACTTTGCCATGCCAAGGCCCCGGCGGCGTAACCCCTTCCCCGGCGGCTCCTCCCCTCCACCTCGTTGCTCAAAGGCTGCGCTTTCGTCGCTCGCGGCGACAGCTGCAGCCCATCACGCCATCTCGAAGCTTGAAGGTCGGCGAACGACGTGTCAATTCCGGCCTAATCTAGCGGAATCGGCAGATGTGTTACGCCTGCTACCCAGCCCGAGCTTTGAGATGCCCTAGAGGTCACACTTAACATGCAACAACAACAAGATTCGTAGCGTAATTGACTAATACTGATCTAGAGATCGAAAAATGCCGACCGCGAGGCTTCGATCTACCATTTGAAAGGCTCGAACGCCTACGGAAAGATCCGTCGGGGAGGAGGCACGTGAAGGATCTCCTAGGACCCGGCAAGAGCGGTTAGGATCCCGGAAACCAAACTTCGTGGTGACACTACTACGGGGATTGATTTTGGGAGGTGTTTTAGTTTTTCATTTTACGTGGCGGGGCATTTCAAAAACCGCCCGCGGAAAATAGAAGTGAAGCTGACTTTCCCCTGTCGGGAAAAACCGTCACGGTTAAAGTCGATCGACAGTGGCGGTTTTTCTTATAGCTCCGCCACCGGAAATGAGGGCCCGAAGAGAGGCCAATGCGCCCATTTCCTTGGTGACATATATATCACGGGACTTAGGGTTTTTCAACCCTCACTTTCTCTCTTCCTCACGATCGGCCTCCCTCTCTTCCTCTCTCTCTCGAGGTGCATGGCCGAGCCTCCCTCTCTTCCTCCTCGCTCCTCTTCCTCTGGCCCCGTCCTGCGCTCCGGCCCCTCCCTCGCTCCCTCTTCCTCTCGCTGCGGGCGCCTCGGCCATGCAAGGGCAGCGGCGCGAGCGCTCCGACTGAAGCGGCCGCACGGCCAGCGGCAGGCGGGATCCGCGGCCGGCAGCGTGCATCATCCTGCTGCGGCTGCAGCGGATCGGCGGCGGCCGTGCGCCTCACGCCACGGCAGCGACCACTCGGCCGGATCCGGCGGCTGCGCCGTGGCGTCAGTCCTCGAGCTCCTCGCGTCGTCCTCGCCCGAGCTCCTCCTCCCGGCCGGATCGGCGGCCCGTGCCGCGTGTCCTCCGAAAGCTCCTCGACGTCGTCCCAAGGCTCTCCTCCGGGCCGGATCGCCGGCGGCCCGGTGCTCGCGTTGTCCTCCGAGCTCCTCCCTCTGGCCGGATCCGTGGCGGCGAGCGTCGGCAGTGGAAGAAGCGGATCGGCGTGGAGTGCTTTCAGCGGCGGCGGCGAGAAACCCACGGGCGGCCCGACGGTCACGGGCAGCGGGCCGCAGTATTCGATGAATTTTCTATAATTTATTTACCATGGCGGGCATTGTAAAGAAGACGCCCGCGAGTTATCGATTTTGCGTGGCGGACATTTGCCCTGCGGTTAACGTAGATGCAGTCGCCCTAGCCCCTAGCTAGCGTGGCGGTTTTAATGTCGCCCGCGGAAAAATCAAAAGTCGCCCGCGGAAAATCAATCACGTAGTAGTGTGAGAAAGAGGCGAACAACAAATAGAGGGGTGAAAGAAATCAAATTAGAGCAAAAGATAGGTTTTTGTGTTTGTGTTTTGACAATTGAGGTAGATGGGGGTTCAATCCGCCATGAACACCTCTCATATATAGAGGATTGGTCTTATCCTAAGTCAAAAGCGTTTCCATCAATGAAAAGCTGCCCAGCGCGCCAATCTCTGAGGATAGATGGGTTAGGAATGCACTATGAACGGGTTTTGCGTAACTAAAAATCACACAAATAGCTTTTCAACTATTTTGCGCAGCTGAAATACGGAATAAGGGGACCCATTGTACGATCACATTTTTCCATTTAATTATTTTAGTTAACCGTGGAAACAAATCACAACATTTTTAAATGGAGAGTAGAGATTTGTTGGACAAAAGTATATATTTAGCAGACCTATGAGGTACATTATTGTTAACTATTATCAACTGAAGAATAACCACAATATACCATATGAAGAAAATCATTTTTAACTATTATCCAAAAGATTGGTATTCTTGCTTTCGACTTCAGTTGTTATAGGAATATAATGCATATAGTTCGAATAGAACAAAGATCTTCAATAAAACAAAGAAATTATCGAGACGGAATAGGGAGAACTGGACCGTCACTTGCTGCCAGAAACTAGAGGCCCAGCCTGGACTGGCCCAGCTTACGGTCATGGAAACCTAAGGAAAAAAGTCTACATTCCATCCATCGACTATCCGCGAGAAGTTCACACTTTCGCTCGCCCTCAACTCCCGAAAGAGCCTAGGACAAAACCGCGCCCTCAGCTTTTCAAACCATGCATTTTTCCTCCCTCGAGAGGTTTTGAGGGTCGGTTTTGCTCACGAGTAACCACCCGAGGTTTTGGATGCAGTAACCATGGTTTTGCTACAGTACGAGCACATTGCCTTTTCTTTTCTAAAAATTTTTGGTTTGAATCTTTGAGCCTATAGTAAATCATAGAAAAATCATAAAAACAAAAAATGTGATTTTGTTGGACTCCACATGAGTAGATCTACGAGTGAATATAATAATATGATATGCTTTGAGTACAAAAGTGCTATGAAAGTTTTGTCTTTTTCTTTTTCATTTATTTTATTTGAATCTTTTGAAAAATCATAGAAAATCATATCATAAAATAGAAAATCCAATTTTTATATACTCACATGAGTAGATCTACGATGAATATTTGATATGTATCTTTTAATTTACAAAAGTTCTACGAGTGAATATATAATTAATTATAATTCATATTGCGGCTTCTATAATTATTTTTGTTGAACTAAAAAGTATACCATATTATACTCGCATATAGATCTACTCATCGATGAGTCTAACAAAATTGGATTTTTCTATTCACTTCTGTGATTTACTATGATTTTTAAAGATTCGATCGAATTAAAGAAAAGGCAAAAGGTGATGAGTACTGTAGCAAACCATGGTTTACGTGCAAACCTGCGATTCTATAACAAAAACCGCTATCCAAAAGCTGTTAGAGGGAGGATGCATGTAGAGAAGCGTTGCCGGTATTGAGAAATTCTGTCATAGTTGAGAGCGTAAATCCAAACCTAAACCCCAGCCCAGCAAGCTAGACGACTGGCCTGGTGACTGGGGTGGGGCCATTTCACCACTCACCGCTCTCACCACTCACCAGCGCTCCTCCTTTTTGGCACCAGCGCTCCTCCACCTTCGCCGTCCGCCGTCTGTCCTTCTCCGCCTCCGTCTCGCACAGAGCCCAGATCGATGGTGTCCAGCTCTAAAGCTGGCTCAACACCGGCGTGCCGGCGGAACTACCCGCCGACGCGCTGTTCGAAATCCTGCTGCGCCTCCCGGCCGAGGTCTCTGTCGCCTGCGCGCCGTCTGCTGTCGGTCCTGGTGCGCCTCACCTTCGACCCTCACTTCGTTGCGGAGCACAAATCCCGCCACACGGCCTCTTCGCCTTCAGCTTCAGCGGCGGCGACAGCTGGGGAACGTTGCCATCGTCAGCCTGTCAGGGCAGATTCTCGAGGCGGATACACGCTTTTGCACTCCGATCGCATCGAGGTTGCTGCTCGCACCCACCTCGACCGCCTCTGTGTCATCAGGGTCTGCAAACCCTCGTTGGCCGCCTGGGTCCTCAAAACCCCCGCCACCGCAGCTCCCCTCACTCTGCCCGGTCTCCATTCAGATGAATTTTGTGGGCACTTGCAAAGAGCATAGAATTGAAAATTTTTGGTCCTTATGTCACGCACAACTGCAAGACAGTCACATATGCTTTTGGATATGTCGCCTCCACAGGAGACTACAAGGTACTCGCATCAGCCATCCCCATCTAATTGCTGGCAGCCTCGAGCTATGTGACATCATCACGCCCTTGATGGTAGTAGTCAGGGAAGGTGGAGGAGAAAGCGAGAACCCCACCCAGCGACCTTATGGGAGAACCAATGGATTTCATAGCCGTCAATGGGGTTGTCTATTTTCTTTGATTATGGTCTTATGGAACCAACCAGCAAGCTCCATTAGACCTGCGACACAGAGAAGTGGATGCCAACACTTCGTGGTCCAGAGCCATTGCGAAGTGTTGAGTATGGCGCCATCTTTTCATGGCGGTCTCATTAGCAGCAAATGGCAGCTTTGGTTATAGTTGACAATGATTTTGGTGTCCCTAATTTCGACCTATGGTTTTCTAGTGGATCACAAGAGAGGTCTTTGGGTTAAAAAAGTATAGATTTAAGTGTTGAGGGAGAGTTGTGCGGTGCACCTCCTCTACTGATGATGTGGATGATGGGGGAGGATAGTCATTTTCGACATGATACCCAAAAGATTGTTACAATGTTATGACCCAACAAATGACAATTTAGCAGATGTGTTGGATATCAGAGCGTCGGACTTGCAGAGATCTCAAAGCATTGGGGTTTTACACGAGGAAGCCTGCTGTTGATCTAGAATCTCGCTTCTACCGATGAGTTTGGTATGTTTGTTTTATCTAGCATTCAAAACTTTTATGAGTCGAAAATGCTCCAGTGAAAACTTACATTTAGTTAAAATATGCCACACATTGTTCTGTTGTTGATTATTATTATTTTTATGTGCTTAGCATGCTTGTGATACATTGATCTACTTTACAAATATGAAAATGTATGGGAAGCACTCAAACCCCTGACTTTTTAGGAGCGTCATCTATTTTTATAAACTTTGAAATTGCAGGTTGAAATGTGTAATCTAGGTTTAAAAACCCTGCGAGTATAAAAAGTACCCTACTGTTGTTGAAATGAGTTTGCAGCAACAAAGGTTTTTGTTTCATTGGCGAGCTAGAAAAATACACATTCAAAGTGGAGCTGTCTCCCATTTGTTCTTCACTTTTGAGTTGGTCAGCAATATATCTCTAAGTAGGGACATCAGTTCATTTTCCATTTTGTGATTTAGACCTAGAAATAACATGTTTTAGCGATTAGGCTTGGTTCCTTATAGGCTTTTTAAGATAACTTGAGATAGCTCAGCAGGTTCATCTTGTTTGGCTCGTGAGTCAGCTTATTCTCGGCTTTTCAGCAGGGAGGCCAGTGCGGCTGATCTAGATCCTCTGTCTACATCTGACTTTGAGCTTCATGATCTGAACCATTTTGTTGAGATCCAACGCCTACAAATCAGTCTGCGGTCCTCATCTCCTTGGACTCCTCACCTCCAAGCTCTGCTCACAGTGCTGCGGGAAACTGATGCATGACTGCTATCTCGCTAGGGAGTGCATAGCTCAGCAGCTCTGAGCAGTCACCTACAACCCTTATTGCACTCCTAACAGATTGAGGAACAGCTCAAATGGGCAGGGAGTAGATCTTAGGGAGTTCTGTTTGAATGGGTTGGCTGGGTTGTCAGGTGGGCAGGTACCGTGCGGTAAAATAATTAACATCTTATTTAGCAAATTATGCTTTTGGGATTTGTGCAGTTTTGAGGACTACCAGAGCACTTCTCAGTTTTTATTTCTTTTGTTCTTAAAATGATCTACAGTGTCCACTGGAAGCCCTTTTTGATTTAGGGACTCACTTAGTGCTGATGAGAGGATTTGTGTGACTATTATTTGAGGTACCATGAAGACATTATATTTGTGTATGCTCTACTCCTATGGGCTGTCCCAAGGGGTCATGTGTTGATTGGTGTGTGTCAGATTTCTGAGACTTTTAGTTAAGCTGTTTTGGGGACATATATGTTAGTGGGCTAAAAGAAATTATGTCTTCTGTAATGTTTAGCACCAAAGTATCTAAAAGATTATCAACTGATGCTGCATCTTATTAGTATGGTTTTGCATGCATGTTTCTATGAAAGGGTGCTTATATATGAACATTAGAATATAAAAATCAGTCTACTAAGTTTTGCTTGCGGGCACCTATCAGATATTTTGGCTAGAATGGCTTCTTTACAGTTTATAGTGAGGCTGGGAAGGAATAGAGAGGGAGGCCAATTTAATGGCACATATTTGAACAACTTATGAACGCAAAGGCAAGATATGAATTTCTTTTGTAATTGCGCTAAAATTATAAATTTAGCCCTAGCGTGTGCGCGAGTAATTGGTAAACATTATTTTTCTGGAGGTTTTACGTACACAAAAGGAAATAATGCAAAGTATGTCAGGATCGAATTAAGCCATTTACAAATTACTATACTATATGTGCATACCAGCTCACTAGAATAATTTCATATTTGTAAAAAGTTTCTGTTAGATGCTCGCTTGTTTTCCAAATTGCCGAGTTATACACATAGCACGAACCATTTGGTAGCGTTTGAAGAAATGTGGATTGCGCCCGTACTTTTCGGCTATTAGCATATGCCCATTTTCCTTAGCCTCATAATTGTAGCGATGCATTGTGCTACCACCAGCTCTAAGCATATTGATTTCCTTAATCTCATTTGTCTTTTAGTTTAGCCTCATCCAGCATTGTTCCTTTTCTTTCCTGGCACTCTCTCGGCCTTTTGCTGCCATCACCAATTCACTTATAGTTCCTATTTTGCTAGCTTCCTTTTTAATCTTCACTGCAGCTTTTTGCTATTCTGGCTTTTGTTGCACACATGATGGACAGCAGATAAGACATGAACTCCATACACCTCGAGCGGCTAGCTTTATGCTAGTTCAATACTTACCTCCTGGAGTCTCATGCTACGTTATTCAAAGCATGCCATTTTCATGAGTGAGAATGTATCACAAAGAGAAAGCCGTTGTTGGCAGCACTGCCTCTTTCTCCCAAGTAAAAATTACAAGGATGAAAAATCATGTTGTCGTAGATAAACATATTACATGATTTTCCGCTGCGCCCATGGCGTCACCAATTATGTATTTATCACAATCTTATCTTTAACAAAGTTTCCATGATGTTTGATCACGCATGTTATGATAATCCCATAATCCAAGTGAGATCTAGTTACTTATAGAGGATTATGTGCTTTGTGCTTTAACCGATTGTCCACTTTGTTGCCAAACTATAAACGAGAAGATAAAATTTCTCACTCTTTAACTCAACCGCTCTCTACTACACAATTGATTTTGCACAGCGTGCTTGGAAATGATTCTCCGAGGCGTGTTATTTGAAAAAGCGTCGCGGTTAATACCTCACTAACCA